>BMAO01035462.1:0-126303 GCA_019973975.1 Trichonephila clavata | reverse complement strand
CTCATATTCAATTTCGTTTTTTGTTCTTCATTATTTTTCTTGCACTATTGTGAATAAAATTTCTACTGAAAGGGGAAGATTAGGTTTCTATAAAATTTCTACTACAAAGGGAAATATTAGGTTTCAATAAAATTTCGACTGAAAGTGGAAGATTAGGTTTCTATAAATTCAAGCTTAACCATACATCATTATACTAAACAATGACATTTTTAGAAAACCTAGTAGTTTTGCATTTTGGAATTCATGTTTTGGTTAAATTTTTAGAATTTCATTCTTTTCATTATTTTTACTTTCACTATTGTGAATAAAATTTCTACTGAAAGGGGAAGATTGGTTTCTATAAAATTTCTACTACAAGGGAAAGATTAGGTCAATAAAATTTCGACTGAAAGTGGAAGATTAGGTTTCTATAAATTCAAGCTTAACCATTCATCATTATTCTAAACAATGACAGTTTTAGAAAACCTAGTAGTTTTGCATTTTGAAATTCATGTTTTTGGTTAAATTTTTAGAATTTCATTCTTTTCATTATTTTACTTTCACTATTGTGAATAAAATTTCTACTGAAAGGGGAAGATTTGGTTTCTATAAAATTTCTACTGAAAGGGGGAAATTAGGTTTTTTTTGGGGGGGGGGTTGGTCTAATCGGCACCCCTCTCTCTCCGTCCTGCGCGGCTAAAGGTGTGGGGGGAAACAAAGCATCACCAACAACTTCCATAATAACAATTAGTTTTATTTACCTTTAAACACACTTAAACGATCACAAGTGAAACTACAAAAGGAAGCCTAGGAGTGATATATAAAGCATTATCTAATCTCAATACCCAACTTTAAGTAAACCCGACTACGTGAACTAGATAAGGAGAACAAGCGCTAATGAGCCGATAACTAATAATAATATCATGAATCATAAATTTTCAATCTAATAATTTATTCACTTAGCAATTACTTCCTTAACTCGCGCTATGTTTGTGAATGAAATATTCCAATATTCACACTTACGTAACAGCTCCCCTCCCCGGCTCCTTCTATCTTACATCTACAAAACCTATATATAGACTTTATATAGTCAAACTAATTTAAATATCACGGTTTCTTCTTGAAAGGCTGTGAATTAATATAAATGCTAGCGCCAATGTTTCTCCAGGAGGATTAGTGGAAAAATGACTCGAATAGATCCTTCACAGTTTCAATAAAATTTCTACTGAAAGGGGAAGATTCGGTTTTTGTAAAACAAGCTTAACCATACATCATTATCCTAAGACAATGATAGTTTTAGAAAACATAGTACTTTTGATTTTGGGTGTCATGTTTTTGGTTATATTTTCAGAATTTTATCTCGCTCTGTTTTGTGGGATTTTTAATACTAAACTATTATTCTTTGGTTTTAGGATTTATATATATATATATATACTTTAAATCTGTAGCTCTAATTCATAGATTCTTCAGATTAGGAAGGCTTAAGGTATCCGTATAGGTTGAAAAGGTGCTTTTTTTAGGTGTGTTAGGACCATTAGAAAACAAATTAAATATAAGTATTAAGGAAGAAGAAGAACATATAAAAGTGGAGAATCTTAAGTTGTTTTTCTAATATTTACTTTATCTAACTTACAAAAATACTTTTTTTAATGTGCTTCTTGAAGAATGAAATTTTGTCAAGATAATTTCTGCAAGAAAAATGAGATGTCTCCAAAAAATTCAATGCGATTCAATGAAATTTGTAACACTTATGCAAAAAAGCCCTTTAGAGCATAACAAACCTTAGGTTTTAAGGTTTAATCATATTTTACAGTAATTTTTAGCTTATAACATTAAGTAATTTTGATGAAAAATCATTAACGTCAGATTTAAATGCTTATAAAATATTTATTTGTTAAAAAAAATTTATCATGCAGTATCTAAAGTTGGATCAAGAGGTATATGAATGAAAGTAAAATTACACTATGTCCAACGTATTTTTATTTATGCTGTTTTTCTAAACAATGGAAATTTTGCTGTAATTTTATAAAATAATATTCTGCAAAAACAAGGGGTGATAGTTATTTATTCAATATTTCGGACTCTTTAAAACTATATTATGTTCTTTAAAACAATAAAATTCTTCTAAAACTCAGTTTTTGAAAAATTGGTCTCCGAACCTAGTCGAATGCCTTAAATCTCACTTATTTCAACGATTTTATCAATAGTTCTGATAAAATCATTTAATCTTTATTATATTTAGTTTCAAAAGGGTATGTTTCTAAAATCTTTACTACAAGTTTCTTAAATCTACTTTTAGGATCTTTGATTCTTTAACTATTTTAAAAGTTTAGTATTTGGCTTTAGGGGATGAACTTTTCTATAAAAAGTATCCAACTACCCTAAAATCATGAATTTTGTCGAAAATTAAAAATTTTTATGATTTTATTTTATAGGTCATCTATTAGCTTTACAAAAACACCATTTTTTTATTCTTTATTCAATAGAACAAAAACCATAAGTGTTTTAGTAAAAGCAGAGGCCACAACTTCAAGCAAGATGTCACACTTTAAAATGCCATTTACGTGAAAGGCAGTTTTTTTGTTTTGTTTTTGAAAAGGCTTAAAAGGGGACAGTGATTGCTCAAATAGTTTTGAAAATAATTAACTGAAATTTTTGTGTATGTTCTGTTTTATATTAGAAGTGTATTCACCTTCAGATTTGTCAATCACTGTTTTATTACAAAATTTACCGTACCTCGTGTGAATATAATCACTGTATTTTTAAGCAATTTCATATAATAACTAAGATAAAGAGTTCTAGTTTTGTAAAAATTATAATATCTCTTATCCTGATGGTCATTTCAAAAATGAATAACATAGAAACACATCAGAGATGAAAATTTGAAAAATTGTTCATAAACTTTTGGTACAGAATGGGCCACGTTGAAGTTATTTTTTGTCAATTTTTACCAATTTTTTCTTAATTTAGCAATTAATTTTTTTTCTTCTTAATTTTATAATTTTTTCTTAAAATGTACTAAATAAATCTAAAAAGCACAAAAAATTCCCATTTCACCTTTTTTTAGAAAAAAAAGTTGTCGAAAGCAATCTGATAATTATTTCCTTATCAGATTGATCCTTAATAATTTTTCACTTTTGTGTGGAATTTAATTCAGTAACAGTAAAATGTTTTATACATAAGGTGTTATCGTAATTGTAGAATTCGGCCTCTATGTATTTTTAATCACTTAATTCTCCCAGCCAAAACTTATGCAATTCTTATGGGGGGAAAGTTGTAAAAAAGTTTTGATTTGGGAAAGCAAAATCGAGTTCGAGTAAAAATATGGCGTAACAGTGCAGTTAGACCTCGACTTACGCTACTCCGGTGTACGCGAAACCGGAGTTACGCGATTTTCAAATCTCATTGATTCTCCCTTTTTCATCACTGAAACTCAAACGGAATCGGTGCCAGAGCCTGATAAAATGGCAGTGTGATTGAAGAAGCTTTCAATTTTGCCAGGCAAATAAATTTAGAAGTGGATAATGATGACGCTCAAGAACTACTGGATTCACACAATCATGGACTGACAGTTGATAAGCTCTTAGAAATGTAGAGCAAGAGTAAGACATTGAAGAACTTGGGTCTTTAGACCCAGTTCAATCAGAAAATCGAATGACAGTCAGGAATTTGACATAATTGCCTTAGTTTAATTAGAAAAGGGTTACAAATTTTAGATAAAATAGTCTCCAACGAAGAGCATCTTTTTTAACAAAAACAAGGTGTCCGCCACACGGGACTGAAAAAGATGTGACTCTTGTTTGTAAAAACTTAACTTTAATTTTCATTTAAAAGATTTAGACAAATGGCAGCAGCTTTGTGCGGCGAGAACCTCTCTTAGCGAGGGACAGTACAGGAACTGAGCATTCCGCCCAGATTATATTACTCAAACAAGTCGAAGCAAACAACTTGTTGCCATGGCGCAGAAGTTAAATACAGATGGCGTAGGTAAAAGACATGACAGTAAAACTAACTATTACGCAGAAAATACATATGAAATACAAATTGAAAATAATAATAATAATTGAATAGGAATTAAATATCGTATATAAATGAACATACACAGCACATTAATAATAAAAATACAGTTTGAATAATAATAAAAAGTACAGTTTGAATAATAAAGAAAGTATAACTTGAATAATAACGAAAATACCATTTGCAATAGAATGATACAATTCCATCCAAACACATGGAATAAAAAATTATTAGCATGCTACCAGTAAATTAGGAAATTTTGTGGGAGACTATTTTGTTAGATTTCTTTAAACTTCAACATCAAAATAACATCGTTTTGCGATTTTGTATTTAAATTTTACATATGAAATTTTATTAAACATTTTTTTTCTATATTATTGTTTTCTTTCGTATCTGGCGCCACTAAAAATAATTTATATGTGAAATTATACCCCGACTTACGTGGTAATCACTCTGCCCATCTATCGTGTAAGTTCAGGATACTGCAGCACTTTTGAGTAGAGAATATTAAACTATACGAATAAAGAGTAAAAATAACTACCACACGCGCGAAGGTTTTAAGAAAAATGCTATTAATATAAAGCATAAATAATCATCGATTTGTGGAATATTTTCAAATAAACTTACACTTGTGTCACTTAACAAGTCGTACTCTTTTACTTTCCGAGTTCGAGTGATTTTTTATTCCAAAGAAAGTGGTGTGCTTTCGATATTAGTTGAATAAATTATGTTGAAATCATGTTTAAATTTTCTATGTTTAAATGATTTTTCTTGTCGCCTATGGTGAGAATCATAATAAAGATAATAACACTAAAAAGATTGAATAAATTATGTACTAGTTCTAATTAATAGAACTAATTTGATAACGGTGCGCTATTCGTTTTCGGTGTGATTTTGAAGTGCCAAGAAAAGCTTTGATATGACCACTCTAAAGTTATCTTATTGTAACTTATTTTAATGGGTTTTTTCCCTAATGGGGTTGCGGATTGGTATTTTACCATAGCAGACCTTGCACATACCCCGGAAGTTGGTATCTCTCTTTTTAATGCGGCGCCTTATTGGTGGATATTAATCGCCACTATCTAATTTTGAAGTCCGGTTTCCTCCTCAGAGGGAGGCAACTGAGCTTTGACGATGCGAAATCGTAATTTTGCCCAGAGCACCCAAGGGAAACAGGAATTCTAGGAATCTTTAACGTGCCACATAATCATAGGACATGAACGTTGTTGATATTTTTGCATCATGAAAATTCACCGACTTCGGCCGGAATTGAACTCGCAAACTTTGGCGTACATGCCAACGACAAAACATGCTACCTTATGCATCCCCAACTGATTTAAAGTCCGTTAAAAATCATAATTCAAACAATGTGTACTACGCATCCTATTTTTATTTTACATTATTTATCAAATGTATAGTTTTTCTGTAGTTTCTATTACTTATTATTTAATTTTTGTAGTATATGTACCTGTATGAAAAAAATTTCAGTGTTGCTTGTTAGTCTGAGAGCGAGAGTTAGTAGATAAATATTAGCTTGAGCAAGAATTGCATTAACAAATAGTCTCCACTTAACCGTGTGTGGCCAGATTCATAAGGAAATATCACAACACCTGGTGGTTACTAAATAGCTTCATAATTCTCATCTATAACGAGGAATTTAATTTTTCCTTGGGGAATAGAAACGACTAAATTTATTGCTCGCCCTTTGGTGCCTCTGAATTTTACGACCATGAAGAATAAATAACTCTTTTTCTGTATAGCCGTTCCACTGGTGGCAACACTGGATGGTATTCTTTCTTCTAGCGAATAAAATCGTTTGTCGGAATAAACTAAAGGCTGGAAAGAAGTAAAAAAGCAAATCAAAATGGCGTCAAGCTGAATTAATCTTCATTATTGACTACCTGGAAAACAATGGGTTTGAAAAGATGTTCTACTCCATTACAAATGAGATTATGTCTGCTGCAAGCATTGGATCTTTTTTATGTTTTTTTGCCCATTAAATCTCGGAGATTAATTATGCCTAAAGTATAAGGATCTTTTGAACTGGAGCTTTTCTTCTTGCGCTCAGGATATTACTTTTTATTATGAGTTTCGAATACAGCTCGTTATATGTAGAGATGCGATATTTTCTTCATGTATTTTGTTCGGTTGGTTTGGAATCTTTTCAAGAAAATGACACGTTTGAAATAATTGAAACAGACAGAAATAGAAAGCTTTTGAAGTGTAAAGTGGAAGTTGACATTTTATTTATGATTGTTTTAAAACTAAAATCGTGAAGAACTACTAGTCTATTTCTTTTTCCAAACTAAATGTTTAACACTTTTAATTACAAGCTATAGGACTATACAAAGGCGCACACAAAATTTTTTCAAGGAGAGGGGGTCCAGGTTCGAACATCAACTATTCTCGAATAATACCTCAACAAGCCGTCAAGCATATCCTTCTAATTTTGTCGATTTTGAGAACAAAAAACAGTAAAAAGTAAATTA
Source organism: Trichonephila clavata (assembly GCA_019973975.1). NCBI lineage: Eukaryota > Metazoa > Arthropoda > Arachnida > Araneae > Nephilidae > Trichonephila > Trichonephila clavata. Next base: position 119,818 of record BMAO01035462.1, on the reverse strand, counting down.
TTAAATTAACAATTAGCATTAATTAATAAAATAAATATTGGTAAAGATTTTATGTACTACATGCATAGGATTAACATCGAAAATATGTCAGGGGCAATGGGGGGTCCAGCCCCGTGCTCCTCCCTCCTTCCTCACTTGTGTGTGCCACTGGGGCTATTTCATAAGCTTTATAACTCATATGACGACATTTTTTAACTAATACGTCACTGAATTTGCTGCATATATTTTTCAAATAAAATCTAACATGGCTACTAAATTTTAAAAACATTTTAATTTTTAAGTATTCGACGTCGTTTTATGGAACAAATTCTTTTATTTAAGAAAAAATTAGGTCTTTCTTAAAAATCTTAACCATTTTGGAAAATTTTTGGAAGTAGGGAAAGATTTTTAAGAATCTTTTTTCTATTATTTCACAAAGTATAATAATTTCTATATAAAAAACATTTATTTTAGCATGTAAATATACATTTTTTAAATCATGTTATCTTCATGTACGTATATATGCATTTATTTCATAGCACAATCTCTGTTTATTCATAAATTTTTCTTTGTGTGAAAAATATCAGATTTTTTTCCTTTCTTTTTAACATTTATAAACCACGTGCACCACGCAATGTATAACACGGGGGCATACAACACAGACAGAAGAAAGGATTACAACACAAACATCCATGCCTTCTCCGGGATTCGAGCCCAGTCCCTACGGCACCGCAGTCAGCTTCACTGACCACTATACCGGATGGGTGGCCAAACATCAGAATTTGAAAATGCTTACATGGACATATCTATCAACTGAAATTCTGAGCAGAACTTATAGCTGATAAATTATTAATATCTAACCTTATTTAAATTTTTTGTTATTAAGAGCCATTTTTTTAAAGTTCTTTAGAACATTTTTTGTATTATTCGCAGCAATTCAGATAATTTATATTCAGACACATGTTTTCTGTAACTCATTTTTTCTTTTTTAACCTTGAACTTCTTCCTTCTTTCTTAAATCCTTATCTTACAACATAAAAATACAGTAATACTTCGACTTATGCTACCAAGATTTACGCGAATTCGGAGTTACAAAATTTTCAAATCTCGTCAATTCGTCTTTTGTTTGGGGAGGGGGGGATTAGTAAAATGCGGTTGAAGAAGTTGTCGATTTTGCTAGGCAAATAAATGTAGAAGTGGATAGCGATGGCGTTCAAAAACTGCTGGATTCCGCCAATCAGAAACTGATAATTGATGAGTTTATAGAAATGCATGAGCAAGATACTCAAGAACTTGATGCTTTAGTTCTATCAGAAGATCGAATGACGGTTGCGAATTTGACAGGAGGCCTTAGTTTAATTGAAAAAGGTTACAGATTTTAGAATATACAGACTCCGACGATGAGAGTATTTTCTCAACAAAACAAGGACTTAAACAAGATATCAATCATTGGCATGGCCAAGTAGTTTTAGCGCGTTTTTCACATGTTGTATTTTACAATAATGCAACTAATGAACTTTTTAATAACAGAAAGTAGTACTGTACCACTCCTCTAAATGTACTACTATTGAGCTGAAAAGAAATAATGACACAAATCTATATCAGCACTGTAAAAAAGCAAACTAGCGAAATGCAGGAAAATTTGTAGGAAAATTCGGGAAAACTATGGGAAAATTTAAATATGATTTGGCTCCTCTCGGGCACAAATGCGACCAAATGCCGAAAACCCGAGGTCAATTGGTTGCTTATTGGCTGAGAAAAAGGTACGACAAAATATGGAATGAAGACGAAAACAGAATTTGCGTCCTAATAGCGCTTTTGTTCCACTACGTGAAAAACGCGCTAAAAAGTTTTAGCAGGTTATGAGGAAATTTTGGGGGAATAAAAAAAATCTTTGAGCCGGCAGATTACTTTTTATTTGATATGTTATGAAATCTTCTACTCAAAATAACTTTGGTTTGCGATTTTATATTTGTGTTATCGAGATTTTATTAAACATTTTTTTTTCTCCTAAATTGTTATTTTCTTTTGTTTACGGCCCCAACTAAAAATAATTTATATGTACTTATAGACGAAATTGTTCCCCGACTTACGCGGTTATAACTCGGTCCCACCAATCACGTAAGTACGTGGTATTACCGTACAGTAATACCCCGAACAGTAGTTAAATATTTTAACGCAAATCTTTTGTTCTTGCACCTCTCTATTTTATATCCCAATATCAGGGGTATAATTTCTGACTGTATATTTCACACGATACTGAATGTTCAGTTGAGTCCGTATATAAGAAAGTTTTTAAACAACTACTTTTCAGACTCAAAATACTTTTCATACGAGAAAAGATCTATACTTATAGAGATGTAGAGCCAACAGCGGAATGGAGAGCACATGCAGTTTTCTCTTCAAACAAAACTTTCCAGAAAATGCATCAAAAATTTTAAAATATCTGTTGATTTTTTTCATTAGAGTTATTTTCCAGATTTTTTAATAATTCCGTAAATCTTCCATTTCGTAATCCTGTGAAAATGTTTTTTTAAATAAACTTCATTTCAAAATTATTAACTTTACTCAAAAACTGACAATTTTGTAGAGAGGCACAGAGTGTCACTAAGAATTGCACTACGCGCCAAATATGGCTCGCGTGGCATAGGTTACCGAACCCTGGTCTGGAGGATTATGAGCAACTAATACCGTTATTTAGTCATAGTCAGAGTATGAAAACTCTCATTATATTTGACGTAATTGTGTTTTTAATCCAAGTCATCTGATAGCAGATCCCTTTCACAGAGTTTTTGTTTCTTTGATGGATAAAAAAAGCAAATGAATTAATGAGTTATTCATAATCATATTTGCAAAAGTGTCCTTGGAATGAAGGATATTATTGCATTAGATTTCCGGATAAATTAGATGGGGAGATAAGGATCCTTTTACTTTTGTCCAGACATATAGTAAGAAAGAAAGATATCTTCTCCTTCATGAAGTAGCAATCAGAATCCAATTGGGAAAAGTACACAAATTCAGTTTACCATCTCTACTCAGCTTCCTCGGCAGAAAGTCCATTTAATCCATCTGGGTTGCTTATCCCTGAACGGCAGGGTATATATCCATTAATCTTCTTTTAGTTCATCTCCCTTGATTTCTTGTTGAATATTACTGAGCTCCCTGGATCCCCAAGTCGGAAATGACCGCTTTCAACCCCCATCGTCTGCATAGCAGTATCTCCTCTAATAAAGACAACGTAACGCTTTGTACAGATTCTGTCAATAAAATTAATGCTGAAAAAGTAACAATTTTATCTATTAGTACAGAACTAGAGGGATTGGAATACCGAATACCGGTATTTTGAGCCAATTACACAATTTTGTAATACCGGTATTCACAAGTTTAAATACCGTATTTTCAGTATATATTAGAATTTTTTGAAATTGTCTCACTATATATTCAGAGATCACCAAGTATTCGTTTTTAGTTTTATGTCTCCCTAACCGGCGAATTTAATTAGACTGTGAATATTAAATTGTATCGTAAAATCAAAAGAAATGATAAAATATGTGAATCATCCAAGGAGGAAGATCAAAACTATCCTATTACAGCTGAGAGCGATACTGCACACGCACAGGATTCGTAGTCCGATATTCGTATCCGTAAAAAACAAGGTTGTGATTGTGAAGAAAGTGAGTAATATTCCGATATTTTTTAAATTGGTGAGTTTGTTATTTACATGGTATTTGCATATCATACTTAAGGATTCAAAATATTTTTCAGATTCATCATATATAGTCTCATAAATAACAACACATAATAATGAATAAGAATAACTTTTAAGAACATGAAAAAATCGGTTGATAATAGTTAGATTTGGTTTCATTATTTATATAATGAAAATAATATGGTGTCACAATGTAAAAAATACTCAAGACTTATTAAAGTGAACGTGGACAAGCGGACTCCATACACATTTAAAAACGAAACATGAAACAAATTTGTTAAAGAGGAAAAAATTTAATTGCGATGAAGATACAAATCTAAGTACAGTTTCTAAGCCCAAACCATCAGGGATTTTAGATTATTTTGAAAAAACAAGATAATTCGGATGAAATTATAAGTAAAATGACAGTATTAGATAATTTGCCATTTCGAGTGTTTTGCACTTCTAGAAATTAAGAAAATCATTATAAAATCACCTTCGTGATTCTTTATATACTGTTATAATTTATAAGTTTAAAATTATTTTTAAGTTTTTTTTTTCTCTCTAATAAAACTGGCAAACAAAACGAAGAAATCCTCGTCTTTCTTTCTTTTTTCTAAAATTTCTACTACCGCGCGTGGTATTAAAACCGGTATCCCGGTATTAAGATCTAAAAAATACCGGTATTGAACTTTTGGGTCCGATATTGCAATTCCTATACACAACAGTTTTATAATTCCCGTTACATAATTTTATTTAAAAAAATAAATACTTTGTAAGCATTTACTGCTATAATGGAAATGTTTTGTAAGCATTAAAGCACGATTTTTTAAAGTAATATGGTCGAATATCGGTGGATATTTGGTAATGTACTATTTACTGGTAAAGCAAAATGTGAGTAATTTTTCACTTTTACTAAGAAACATTTGATTTACTTCCACAAAAAACGAAACAAAAAAATTCTAATCCATGTAGGAAATAGCATACTCGTTCAAACTCGCATTATCATCCACAACATTAACTCCGATTCAAATATAAACATCCTTAAACTCTGCAGGACATAAATCAATTTATCTTCTTTTAGCCAATCCTCCTCGACTTTTTATTGAATATGTGCCCAACCCCCTGCTCTCTCAATCGGAAATGACCCCTGGAACCTAGCACAGCAGTGTCCATTTTAATAAAAACAGCTCATTGTCCAATATTAGGACCTTGAGCAGGAACAGCAGCATTTGCAATTTGTGGTGATCTTTTACGGATACGTATTATCTCAATACTTTCTCAAGAGAATGGAACCTATAAGATTCAGCAGAGGGGTGGGGAATAATGCGGGATATATCGCACTTATTCCCTACGGGGTCTTGAGGGAAACAGGGAAAAAGAATCCCAAAAGTCTCAACACAAAGACAGGATAATGAAAAAATACTTCAAGCATGTCTGCGATATACCCATCTTTTTATTTGAAATCAGCCTCTTGGGGGACTAGGGGTGGGGGATGTTATTACAGGAAGCTTCCACTGTATTGACCACCGGACTTTATAGATATCTACTGGGAAGAATCCAACGTTCCGTTTTTCCCCACTTAGGTTTTGAAGAAGCAATTTTAGTTCCGTTGCAGTTGGACTCGATCGAAACAAGCGATTTTCCCCCTCCCTTTCTGGGAGGATAAAAATCGGGAAAAGAGGATTAATACTTTAGAAATATGTAATTCTGAAAGAAAAATCTATTCGTTGATGTATTAAAGAAGATCTTCTTTTCCCGAATGTTTTGTACAGATCCTTGAAGAAAGAAATAAAGTTATGAGTACTGTGATTTCATTCTTTTTTCTACATCTAAAATGAACAAAAATAATGATTTCTAATTAAATAACTTAATTGTGTCTTCGAAAATTAATTAAAATGATTGAATCTTAAATAATCAAATATTTTTTTTTATGTTCGAGAACATACCCGAGGCAAGTGATTTAATGCTAAAACGTTTTTTTATGTTATTCTAATTCCTTTATTAAAGATATGTACATTTTATACACAGCACAGTGCATTTAAATATGTACATAAAATTGAAAAATCATTAGAGGAGTAAAATTTTTAAAAAAATTTCTTCAATTAAGTGTTTAGTATTTTTTTGTTATGTTCAAAAATTTCTCATTCACATTCTATGAGCTCATTAATTGTCAGCTCCTGACTATGGGAATTCAGCTGTTCTTGAATGTCGTCACCATCCACTTCTACATTTTTTGTCTCGTAAGATCGACAACTTCGTCAATCACTAAACTCACTAAACAGGAAACCGGTAATGAGTAATTGAGCTGTGTAGCGCTTAAACATACGACGAATCCGCGAGATTTAAAAATCGCCTAACTCCGGATTCGCGTAAGTCGAGGTATTACTGTACATTGATAAACTTCAAACATTTTGGTAAAAAATTAATTTATTTAATTATGTAATAAAAAATATTTTTTATACATAAATAATTTATATGATTTCTTCTGAAGATAAAAATAATTTTGAGATATTTCATTAAAATGATATGCAGTATTCAATGCCATTTGAATAAAAAGTAATTTTATGTGAATATTTTGTGTGTTAAAGAAATTAAAAACGAATTGATAACTTGAAAGAACTGTAAAAGTTACCGTTATTTTAAATCTTTTCTTCCCATTTTTTGAAAGATTTTATTCCATTCTACATCTGTTATTATTCTTAAAGCAACCCAAAAGGTAATTAATACAAATATGTAGGAAGCTGAAATGTTCCATTTGAATCATTTTCCAGTTTCGTATTCAACGGTGTTTTTTGACGCTGTCGAAAGCATAGATTAATCCTATGAATTACATAAATTTTTTTAAAGGAATTGCCACCTACCACTAATATAGCTATTATGTGTATTTAATTTGGAGTTCTTCCAATCTAACTTAGGGTCATATTTAGTTTTAATTAGTTTTATTAGTCATAATTAGGATCATATCAGTGTTTCAACTCATCTATCTTTTTTTTTTCTTTTAAGTAATTCCCTTTGCCTAAAATTAAAGCTCACTTTTGCATTGCCTATCAAACAGATATCCTGCAAAATTATTTAGCTCCATGAAAAGAACACTTTTAAGGGGGTAATTTCATGAATTTCGGCCCCCAAACACATTTTTCAATTTTACCATTTTAATAAAATATGAACTTCTACGCTTCTAATGGTGCAAAAATTATCATTCTACGTGCAGTAGAAGTATTTTTAATAATTTTTTGAAAATGTTTTACCACCTGTCAAAGTCTACCAAAATCCATTTTTCTCAAAACTAACATTTTTACCATATAAGGAACATTTGTTACTAAACTACTGCATTTAATAGCTTATAACTTTGTATAATTAATAATTACACTCTACTACATACTGTAATCGATGGACTTTTTCAAAAATATATTCTGGCTTAATTTATAGCATTAAACATCATGAAATTTCACTGTTTTTGAAAGAAAAAAAACAGATTTGTGCAAAAAATATTTTTCTTAAAAATAACTCTCTAGACTTCCTATCCATAAAATCTCTGATTAAAATATGTATTATAGTTCAAAGAATATTCAGTAAAAAATTGGAGATTTTTATTCAATAGAATGTTTATAAATGTTCCTTAAAAATACCTATTTTTAACATTACTGAGATAATGATCCTTAATTCGTGTTTTAATTTCTGCGTTCCTGATTATTTATGGACTCTCGTATTATGATAGATTACAGAATAAGATCCAATTCTGAAAGTTATAGACAGATTTAAAATCGTAAGAGTGGCAATGCATATCAAAATGCATGAAAATTTATATTGTAAAGTTTTGCACATTACTGATAAGTTGCATTTAATATTAACAATGTGTGATAAGTTACCAAAAAAACTACATTATTTTTGAAAATACAGTCGATTTTCGATAATTCGAAGTTGGAGGGACCAATGAAAAACTTCGTATGATCAAGAGGGTAGATGAAAACTCCCAAAATGCACGAAGGGAAATTTTTTTCTAACTCATTTGAATTTGAAACTTTGTAATAAAACAACAATTGTACATATGAATGAAATTACTTTAAAGTATTTTTAAAATGTACATATTATACAGAAGTTAAAAGTCCTGTATTAAAAGAATACTTTGAGAAAATAAAAGAAATTATTAAAAGAATACGTTGTTTCCTTCTCGAAGGGAAAGAATGAAAGTTGCCAGAGCCTGTGAGACAGGTTGGACTTCTTAACGATAGATGGCGACACCACCTATCTCCACCTCCCAATTTAGGCTTAGAAGTGGAGGGGAGGGAATATTCTCCAGCCCTCTGCACTCGTGGTTTCGGCTGCGACCGCCCACAAGATTTTCGGACCCACTGATTTAACGAGCACGTACTCAGTGTGTACTCGGAGGGTATTTGGTGGCATTGAACCCAGGCCCTCCGGTCTGGAGTTCGATGCTCTAACCACTAGGCTACCCACGGCCACGGAAGAATACGTACTGTACATAACTAATCTTTTTTTCACGAAAAAATCTGTCATCTTTAAAAAGCTGTTTGATTTGTTATCGATTCCCTCTGACACTGTCCCCAACACCATTGGTTCTTCAAGGTAAGGTCCAGTCCCACCCATGTCCTATTTGGTGCCAAATGCCATTAGTCATACAGATGAGTCAAAAATCGTCATGTCACTCCGACGCAAGATACACAACCATACGCATCTCTTCTTCACAATATAGCGAACCATCCTTTCTGAACACATGTGCAGCACGGCCACTAGTTAAGCGAAAGATATAGACGGCTGACAACAAGTGCGGCCGGTCTAGTGCCCACTTGAAGAAGGAAAGTAATAAAAGTGTGTTTTTGCTTGAGGAACTAGGAAACACAAAGTAGAGATGGCACACAGTGGGTCATCAAAGGGGTTATGTTACAGGGGAGACACGCAGAGACAATACAACACAAAGCATGTAAGCTCCAACCTGTTTATTACAAGACTCCATGTGATAGTGAGTGTTCGAATTGTCGAGAGCTATATAAGATTTCGAATTATCACGTGTTAATGTCTGAAAAGAAGCAGATTTTACTTCAAAATATTGAGTGTACCAAAACGTATTGTTTAGCTCGAAATATCAAGAATTTTTCTAGGGCCTGAGCCATATACTTCGAATTAGCCAGAGATTCGTATAATCGAAGCTTTGAATTAGCTTGAGCCAACTGTACTTATAAATTTTTCGGTTAATTGAGCTGTTAGTTTTTCTTTGTATATTATGCTAAATTTCAAATGAAAATAATTATATTTTTAATTACAATATCTAATTCTGACAACTTGTTTTGATTCTACAGAATGATGCAGCTTTGATGTTAAGTATACTGGTTTACCATTGTTAGTCTCATTTTTTTAAATGGAATGTATACATAGTAGTTGAGTCTGTCATCAAAATATAAACAGTTTTGAATTTTTTAAAAATTTTGTTGAACTTTACATTATAATTTCGAATAAAGTAATATTTCTTAACAAGTTGCTTTCAATTCTACTTTTGTAATTTTGATAAATACATTACTTTGAAATTCTGGAAAATATAATTTAAAATACTACGCTTGTTAAAAATATGAGTTTTTCTATACAAATGGTACAATAAATTATTCATAAAAAACATAAATGCATAAATTTTAAATGTTCCTTAAATGTATAAAAATTAAGATGCTTTTTTTAATTTTTATATTAATTTATCGTATTGTGAATAATTTAGAATTTAAAAGTTTGTCACAAAAGATTTAAACGAGTTATCATTCTCATGAAAATATATGCTTTAGGAAAAATATCGAGATAGTTTTAATGTGATATTATTTTTATGTCTTTTGACAAAAAAAAACAACAACAACAAATCAAACATTATTTAATGATCGTTTTTAAAGGAATATATGGATGCACAGAGTACAAAACATATTATTTTACATATAAGAATTCTTCATTTATTTCGTTATTAAACTAGATTATATGGAAATTTTTTACAATAATTAACCATTTCTATAAATAGTTTATGACATACGTGTATAACAATAAAAGAAAACTTTATTGTTTTTTTTTTTAAAAAAAAATTTACGTAAGCATACATGTATCTTAATTTAGGTTACGTATTTCCTTTTTTTTTACTTATTAATGAGCTTTTAATTTGTTTTTTTGTAATTTTTTATAACTTCAGATTCTCCTAATAAAAAATTTAGAAATCGAAATTTTTTTTTCTAAATACAAAAGGGAAACATAAATGTAATTAATAATATTTCTTCGAACAAAACAGTTGCCTAGCAAATATTTGTATCTTAAATACTTAAAAGTAAAATCTGTGTTCATTTTGTCAATGATTGTACAACTGTTAACGTGCATGAAATATATTTATATATATATTTGCATACGTATAATCATAATATTTTCCTTGCTGATAACTCAAGATATAAAAAAGAGAAAAATTTAATGTATAAAATAAAAATAGAATACATATCTGATAGTAATTATGTGAAAAAATAAGGTATTGAATATATTTTTTTTATTTAAATACATAAGAAACCAAACGATTCAAATTTTTAAAGTCAAACGTGTTTTATTGATTTATGAGTCATAAATTATTTAGTTCATTACTTTTCATACAGAACTTGTTCTCTAGTTTGATCGAATATATAATATAATAAATAAGTGTAATTATATAATTTAATTCTAAATTGCTAGATTTATTTTGTACTAACACATTACCATTCTAGACTTCATGAATTCGAAAAACGAACCAATTCACAATCTTTATTTTCAGCGGCAATTATTCAGACATTGCATGTTTTTTTCATTATAAATGCATGCAGTAATGTATAATATAATTACTTTATTTGGAGTGCATACATGTTCTAGAAAAATAACTAAAATTATCATACTTATATAGTTTTTTTCAGGAATAAGACTTTAATTTAAAATGTTTGTTAAAAATGTAGATATTGATGCATATTATTGCGATTTAAAATACTATTATCTCTCACTTTTGTAACATACGTGGAGAAAAGCACTTAGTTTTGTATCAAATAATTTTGCGAAATGTAACACATTTTCTTCTGCACGGAAATACATACATACACGTGTGTGTGTGTGTGAAAGACTCAAAACACACCTCTTTATTTTGATTAGATTAATAAAAATTTATTCTAGAGTTTTCGCAATAAGCCAGACCTTTGCCTGATCAAACTATGATGTTTTTTTTAATTAATCAATTTATAAATTGTCATCCCGAAAAGCGCAAGAAATATAAGGCCCAACTTGAGTTAAACTGAATTATAAATTACAGAAAAAATTAATGTATGATGCACTTGAGAAACCAAGATTTTAGAAAATTGCACTGAGCCTAATTTCGTAGTAATTTAAATCCGCGTAAGTTAAAATAATGTTTATGATGTTTTCACTCTAGAAAAAAGCGTAATTAAAATCACAAGCTGATAACATTAATCTCTTTTCTCTACTACAAATTAAGCTTTAAAAATAATTCAATTTCATTGCTGACATACTTGCATAATCAATATGGGAAAATGAACAGATGTTTACTGGATGAATTGCGAAATGTTGGGACAAAATGAAATTTTCATAAAAAAATCAAACAAAATAAGAATAAAACCTCATAATGTGAATTGTAGAACAGTTCCTTACTAATTTAACCTAACTGAACTTTTATTATTCGACATGATAAATCCTTATTATTCTACAAAACGATCCTTAGGGAAACGTGTCTCAATCCAACACCATTCGATCATCTAATTGTCCTTCCAAACTAACCACATAAAATTTACATTTATTTGACAAACCAAATTCTAAATAGATTCGATTTATTTGTAACTGCGATAACAATAAAAACGATCTTTTTGTGAAAAAATAATACGTTTGTAGGATTTTTTAGAATTCGGGTTTTAATGACCATGAATTCCAATTTTGCACTTGTGATTATTTTTAACATCCGAATTCTAATAACCTAACTCTAATTTTAGCAACAAGAAGGAAAACACGATTATTTAAAAATAGAATATAGCTAAAAATGTTTCCACTTTCAAGGCCTTTGAAATACAAAATCTAACCAATGCAAAACTCATACCTGAGCTGTTAATTATCTTTCAGTGAGGACTTCGATAAACGAATTTCAGCTGAAATTCATACAATCGCCGGATCATAAGGAATCGGTATATAAAAGCTGAAATAAAAGAGGTTGAGCAAAGGCCAAGTGAGTACATTTAATGAAACGGTGTTACAAAGGATGTGCACCAGTTATAAAGCGTTGAATGGCAAGTTTAAAGTCAAAGTCGGGATTGGGTTCAATACGGTCTCATTTAGTGAAACAATTTTTCATTAATTTAGGTAACGTAACACAAAGACGACATTTATTATTTACCCAAATAAAGAGTAATGAACACCTATGGTTTATCATTGCTACCCTCATTCTTCTATCGCCTGGACTATTCTAAATGTAAGTGGTCGCTAGGGGGTGCTTCTGTTACCTGGCCCAGTCAGTTACAGCTATTAAACTAAGAGGGGTTATACTTGTAATTTACTTTGAAAATCGGAACAAAAAATTCAGGTTTTGGAGGAAGCTATTTTGGTGTATTACCATAAAACCGGCGTATAACGCGCACTTTTAACACAAAAAATAAGATCGATATTTACGGTTGCGCGTAATACGCCGGGTATAAAAATGATGGTTTAAAAAACTTAAAAAAGAGATGAACATAAAAAAGAAATTATATTTCTCCAAGTTTCAAAATACTGTTTGTTTAAAAAAGAAATGATACAACTTATGAACTTTTATTATAGGATAATATTTTAAATTTCGTCATATTCGAATTTCATTATATTTTTACGAACTATGTCTGATGAATGCTTAAAATAGTTTAAATAATATATATCTGGTTGTGTAATATAATATTTCTCTCTGTTACACTTATTTTATACTAAAATTGTAACATTCTTAAGCAACGCCGTCCCTTACATTATAATGACGATTCAATGGAAGCTAAGTGAAATCTTAGCAATTCAGCCAAGTTGGCATAATTTTTGGCGAGTTCTTCTGGAAACGGATGCATCTGAAAATTACAGGAGAAATCTACTAAGATCACGATTTATGACATAAGAGGAATTTTCCAGAAAAGAGATGAGCATAAAAAAATTAGGCTTCTACAATATCGAAATGCGATTTATTTAAAAGAAATGACATTTTCTTTAAGAACTTAAAGGGTTGCAGTTACAGAAGTATACTATTTCTTCAAAATATTTGGATAATACTTCGAATAAATTACTTCAAAACGTAAAAGTATTGCTAGGTTTCTTCGTAAAAAAGGAGGTGCGCATTATACGGCGAATACATCTTAAAATTAAGAAATACAGATTGAAAGTATAGGCGAGCGTTATACGCCGGATTTTACGGTATTTAAATACTTCTCTTTACTTTTGGATGTATATAAATCTAGCTAGGATGAAATATAATAAATTGTATTAAAATTAAGTATTTTTGATATTTAATTGGAATACTAAACAGTTATGATCCTTTCATTATAAATATTTTCTTAGTGTATAAATATATCCATTCCTTTCATAGGTAAAATCTCCTCTTTTGCCATTTTTAAGACATTATTTATAACCAAGCAACATCAAATAACGAAATAAAACATCTTAGTATATCTAATTTCTGAGAACATCAACTGCGAAGGTTGAAGAAGATGACCAATAGCATTGACAAATTTATTATTTTTCTTTTCCCCAAACATATATCAATGAATTCTGTATATTCTCTAGATACTTCCTACAACAATCAAGCATAGGTCTTTGATGTTCAGGGGGAAACATCTCTAATATTTTCCTTTTTTTATTATTATTGTTTCAGTTTTTGCAGTCTCTTTACGTTCTTTGATTTCTTCTGATCTTTTTTCCCTTCCTTTTCCTTTTTTTCCCCTCTTTTTTTTATAATCTCTAGATGATGATGTTGTGTAGTTCTGATCTTTGTTTCAGTTTTTCTAATCTTCGAACGAGCTTTTATCATCACTTTTATTTTTCCCTTTTTTTTTCCTACGAGATCTTTGTTATTTATAACATTTCTTTTTTTTTTGTTTTATTTATTTCTTCATCTGGAAGAGGAGAGGGGAAAAAGAAGCTTTTATTCCTGTCATATCCATTTTTTGTTGTTTATTTCTCATTTTGTTACGTGTCTACCAAGAAAGGAAACCGTCAACAACTCTAGGAGGGAATTCTTTGAACTGGCCTTATTACGAACATGCTGAATTTGATCATGACGTTTTACGAGTCCAAGTCATTTAACAGCGATGTTGCTTCTCAAATTGCTATAGAGCCTGTCATAAACAGGATATTCCTAATTAAAAAGAAGTTATGACGTTCGCGTGCTGCTTCGGAATAGTCCTATCTGATCCTAACCCTTTCAGTAAGGAATATTTCTGTCTATCAAGAATTCTTCAAAGGAACTCGTTAAGGGTTCCAACCTTAAATGCATTCATTGAAATCATTTTTTAAAAATTTGACGTTTGTCAGATCTTACGAGAGAATGATGAAAATATGCATTCATAATACTCATAATTGGTTGAAAGTTCAAATTCACTGCTTTCAGTGAGTTAAATATTAACTAATTTATTCACATATGCATTATTAAAATTGTATAAAATTTAATTATTATTTTTTTAAATATTTTTTCGGAACTTTGAGTTTATTGGCATCAGCATCAAATGGTGTCCATTAATTTGCAAATGTATTTTAAAAGTGTAAATTTTTTTAAAAAAAGTTCTTGAGATATGTTTAAAAGAATTTAGATTTTTTGTACCTAATTTATTGCATTCAGTAAATTATATGTACTTATTCATTGAGCATTAAGTTAGAAATATGTAAAAACGAATTAAAATTAGTTTTATTTTTTAAAAATATATGTAGTAAATGGTGATTTTTATCAGGTGTTTTTGTAACTAAATTGCTTGTATTCGACAAATTAAATGTGTGCTAGTTCATTTCCTACTACGAGGGTCATCTAGAAAGCCAAGACCTTTTAGTTTCAAAAATATGAAGGAAAAAAATATTTATTGGAAAAAAAAATAATTCTGTTTCATACCTTGCAGCTTCTTTCACTTTTATACATTTCTCTTACACACTACTCTTCTCCTTTTTTTAAATATAACACACTGAAAAATTATAAATGCTTTTTTTTTAAGAAATCAATACTAATAAATTATAATGCTATACCAGCAATATTTAAAATAAATTTTCACAAAATTTTACAAAACTCCAAATAAAAAGTGAAATTTTAACAATTTTTAACGCTTTCGTAGGTCTTGGGAAGATTACTTCCAATCTGCATGATCTTACAAAATACATCTGTGGGAAGAGCAAAGCCCATTGTAATTATATTGGCCTTGCTATTGTAACGGTAGGAAGACTAATTTCCACTTCAGTTTTGTGCTACTGCGCATAATCTAGCAATTATGACATTTGTAAATCGGACAAAAAAATGGTGCTAAGAAGAAGTACCTTGTTCAAAAGCTGTCGATGTCATAGGAAAGTTGATCGTTTCGATAAAAAAAAAAGAAAGATACTAAATAGGAAATAGATCAGTAAAATAGTGGCATCGTATCTTTTATTTTCTTCTCTTGCCATCAAAAATAGTTTCATACTGTGGCAAGTGAACAAACGAAACAGAAGTTTAGACCAGCTAACATTCAGTACAGCATAAGCTCGACAGCTAATACATGAATATTCCTCAAGAAAAAGAAAAGGACGCCCTGTTAGTTTCCAAGCAAAGACGTGTGTAGTTCCGGATGATGTGCGTGTAGCCAGTGTGGGAAGTCATAAGCCAAAGATGGTTTCCAACAATAGACGATGTAGGAAATGGAGCACAAAGGAGCAAAAAAAAAGAGGATCTGCTACACGTGTGCTGAATGTGATGTCCCCTTGTGCATTGCAACAAGCTTCACATTTTTTTTGGCAAATAATCACCATTAAATTTAATTTTCTTTATGGCGATGAATGGTTCTTCGGAAGTATTCTTTCTACCCCTAAAATTTAAATGTAAACATAAAATTCAGCAAAGTGAAATATATTTCCTTAAATGTTATTGTTTAATTGTTAATAAAACAAGAAAACTGCGAGAAGTTCAAAAGACCCACAAAAGGGTTAAAAAATCTTTAAGACAGTTAGAGAAAAAAAGTAGTAAACTTATATTAATAAAAGTATTTACTATAAAATAAACTACAAGCAACATCTGGTGAATATTCTAAAATTTTAATGTTTCATCAAAATATAAAAATTTTAGTGCTGATCGAATGAATATTATAAGAAACGTGACATATTTAAGAGGCTATTAATAAAATAATGGGTCATAAATAAAAAATATCCATGCAATAATAATTATTTCTCTAAAAAGTAATATAAATATCAGATTCAAGAAGTTTCGTAGGAATACATTTTCAATATTTTAAGTTATTAGACTCGCCATGATAGATTATGAATTATTTTAAAGTTCACTTCTGGTAGATTAAAGACACACTTTCGGATTTTCTAATTTTATATAATTTATTATAACTCGGCTTCTACTTAACGTAGACTCAAAATAGAATGTTTCGTACGGCCAAAAGATTGATACATTTAATAAAGTAAAAAACCAAAATGTGTGTTTTAATCAATATTGGTCATTTCGACGAGATCGAATACCTTAATATTTGTCGTATTTGTTCACAAGTTTCAGAATTCTTATGCCACAGTGTTCTGAAACTTCTGCCATCAATTCATGAAAAATTGTGTTTACTGAATTGAAACAAATGACCGATATTTCGGACCTTGTTCTTAGTGATAACTATTGTGACGTTTTTGCGTTACACAGATGAAACATCGGCTTCTTTTTGTGGATGGGATAACACCGTTCCTATGCACACGTGCATCCCTAAATATTGCTCTGACATCGGCTCGGCAACCTATAACCATTAGCCGGAAACTCCGAGTGTAATTCGAAGTGTCAGAAAGAAAGCGCCCTATCTCTAGACTATGGAGAGAAGGGATTCCGTGGAAAACACCGAAGAGAATGGATGCGCGTTCCCCCCCCCTTATAAATAACATATTTTTAGGACTAATAAAATAACCAGTGTTATATGAATAGCTTCAATGCAAATGTGTGTGTGTATATATACTGTAATTATGTAATTAATAGTTGTGTCGTAAATAAACCATTTATTTAATTTCCTAACTCTCACGCTACCATTAATTTTCTCAAACGTCACACTATTTTTTCTCTGAGATGAGGGTAAGACGTTTCTTTTTTTGGAGGGAGGGGGATGGTTAAGATTTACTGGGCGATAAACATTTTGGAAGTGATGGAAAATTAAAGAGCAATGACCACCTGTCTTAATATACTGGTAGCAGTAGAACAGGGATTGCGAATATTTCAATATCATTCAGTGTGCCACATAGCAAGAAATATTTGAAACAATTTGATTCCCACGGCAATACATGCAAAGTACAGATGTAGAGTTTTATTATATACACTCATGGACAAAAAAATTAGCACACCAAGAAATAATTGCGGGATCGTAACGAAACTTGACATGAAGGTACATGTCGAGGAGATATGCAAATGATTAGAAATGCAGCGTGATTACGCACTGTTAGAGGGCATTTAACATGGTTCTCCGTGAAGTACAAAACAGGTAACCAAAGCTTGTTTGAGTGTGCTGAATCGTTTACAAAGGAAGGCTGAGGTAGACATGCCATTACGCCGTTTTCGAAGACAATATGAGCATCAGTCGCAGTTTGAGAGGGGGAGAATCATCGGCAAGTTGGAAGCTGGGTAGTCAGCTAGGCGAGTAGTTCGTCAAATAAAACCGCCTTGATTGTGTTGTGAGGAGGCGTTGGGACCAGTGGATCCGAGAGATGTCATTTACACGAAGACCAGGCTCAGGATGCCCTCGACAGACCAGTCGTCGAGAAGACCGCCACATCGTAAGAAATGCACGCGTACAGTCAACTACTTCAAGGGCCACCTTCCAGGCACATGTAGCACCTCACTAGGGCCCCCTGTGTCTTCTCTTACCATACGAAGGCGCCTGGCTGAAGGATATTTGGAATCGTGGCACCCATTACGTGTGCTGCCCTTGACACCCATCCAATGACACCTCCGTTTTGAGTGGTGCCGTACTCGAGGAAACTGAACTGCAGCGGAATGGAACTAGGTCGTTTTTAGCGACGAATCCAGATTCAATCTGAGCAGTGATGACAATCGTGTTCGTGTGTGGAGACCCCGTGGTGAACACCTCAATCCTGCCTTTGCTTTACAGCGACACACCAGTCCCACAGCTGGTGTGATGGTATGAGGTGTCATTGCCTACAATACACGATCACTCCCAGTATTGATCCGAGGCACCATGACAGCCCAGCGATATGTCCATGACAGTCTGCAACCACATGTGTTGTCACTTATGCAACGGCTCCCAGGAGCCATTTTTCAACAAGTACAATGCTCGGTTTCATACGGCAAGGGTATCACAAGACTGCCTCCGCTCTGTTACTACCCTTCCTTGGTTTGCCCGATCCCCAGATTTGCCTCCAATCGAGCTTATCTGGGATCATTTGAGGCGGCTAGTTGGGCATCTCACGAGTTTGAACGAACTAGAGCCAAGGTTACAGCAAATATGAACAAAATGTTTCAAGACATCATACAGAGCTTATATGCCTCAATGCCTGATCGCATCGCATCGTGCATTCGCGCTAGAGGGGATTCAATAGGGTATTAAATACTCCGTTCTTCTGCCTTTTTCTCTGAAATAAATGATCCTTTTTCTTTGATTTTCTAATTATTTACTTATATCAAAGGTCATTAAGTATGTAAAATTTCGTTTCATTTCGACGACTCCTTCTTGGTGAGCTGGTTTTTTCGTCCATGAGTGAATTTACTACGCATCATTTAAAGATATTTATTAACACAAAAATAAACAACAAAATACGTAACTATCTCTTACGACATAAATAAAAAATTAAAATTTTGCATATATTAAGTATTTTTAAGAATATTTAATAAAATAAGAAATAAACAACATGAAATATATGTACCCTGCAATACAATTAATAAATTAAATTTAATGCGAACCTGGTTCCGCAAAGCTTTACTTAATATCGCAATATCAGTGGTACACTTAGTGATTTTCTATTTGACACATGATTCTGAATGTTCATTTGTTAAACAACTTCTTTGTGGACCCAAAATTTATTTCATATGAGAAAAAATTTTTCTCATATACACATGCATGCAGATGTAGTTTTCTTCAAACAATTAAATCGCTCCGGTAATGACTTGCATCTATTTAAAAAAAAATTGTCGAGATATTAATAGAGTTATCTTCCGGATCTTTTCATAATTCCATAAATTTTGTTTTCAACAACTCTGAAGATCTTTTCCACGACACAGTAACGGGTGAAGTTTTGAATTAAATTCGACGTTTAAAACTAAGGAGTCCCATTTAAACAGAGGGTGTCTCTGCATAAATCACACATACTACATACAAGGAGATTCAGCAGAATCGGTTAATGAGAAATAATTGTTGTTGTTGCTTATGCCACCTGATCGATAGTAATATCAGATCAAACTCAAACTCTCAAACTCAGTGGCGCAACAGCCCATGAGGGCCAAGGCCTACTGTGCCATCTCAGTATACGTGACCATTGGGCGCTGGGGTGCATGAGCAGATGTTCCGATCAGGTGGTCAGCCTGAAGCGAAACCCCAGTGTTGGTCCCCAAGTAAGCTTGGTTTCATTTTATCGACCCACTGATGGGATGAAAGGCTGAGTCAACCTTGCCCACCCGGGGTTTGAACTCGACTGTGGTGTGGAAGCGCGATCACTAACCATTCAGCCACTGGGCTTCTAACATCAGATCAAGGTCCAAGAAACTCATCGCGGCTAAGGGTTAGATCTTTATATCTGTCGTTAGCATTAGCTTTGAGCACAATGCAGGTGACAGTATATGAGAAATAATTGAATACAAGAAATTACCTTTGAATAAAAATGCATGAGAGAATTAGAAAATTAGAAAGAATTAGATAATTAGAAAGACATGGCGATTTAACTTTAGCTTATAACTTTGTGGAGAGTCGTAGAGTGCCACCGAAAATTACTCCACATGCCACATGTGGCACGCGTGCCATAGATTAAGGACCCTTTCAATAGAGTATAACATGAGTTTTCTAAAGCTCATGAACAAATAAGATAAATATTTAAATGCAGGAAATGATTATGCAGAAAAGCTAGGGAAATTTCAGAGTATGTAACAGAATTGTTTTTTCCAATAACTATTGTGTTTTTCATTTTTTATAACTAAATGATCTTTATTCAATTCCTACTGTTAGCTCTTCTCTCTCTCTCTCTCTATATATTATATATATTATTATAGCTATAACTATAACTATATAGCTATAACTATTTTCAATAGTTAATAAAATACTTTCTATTCATCCCATCAAGTTCAAATAATTTTTTAAAACTTGTAGTGGATGACACTTGATGTTAATACAGTTTTTCAAATATTAATTCATTAATTATCGGTTAATTAATTAAATTAATTACTGGTTTTCGATGCCACTTTAGATTCGTCCCCATTGTTGTAACAATATTACTTTTAAAACAATGACAAAAATTGGCGTCGAAAGCCTGTTTTTCAGCCAAACTAGCCTAACGCGTGTGCACTGTTACAGCAATGCAGACAAATCATGCTCTTTTTCAATTCCTAGTATTAGTTCACTATCTCCCTATATATATATATATATATATATATACATTGTTTAAACCTGCATCTTGGTTCCTAAGGTCAGGAGTTTGCTACCGTACTACTGTGGCTAATTCTACTTACTAACTTGACTAGTTATCTTAGGTTTATAACTATTTTTTATAAATATATATATATATATCTTGTTCAAATTTTAAATAATTAATAAAATAGCTTCTATTCATCCATTCAAAGTAGGATTTGACTGTAAAACTTTTTTTTTATAATATCTTGTTTTTTCTATGTTATTTAAAAAAATTAACTTCTTCAACATGTTTATTAGAATTTTAATTTCGGTAATGAGTTGCCAAAAACAACTGACTAATACACAACTAATACCATAAACATAAAGATTAAAAAATACATAAGACAAGTAAATACTTTTAAAGATCACTTTTAAGTTTGTAAAATATCTTGTTTTACTTTATTGTCTAAGACATTTTTCATTACTTAAAAAGTGCAGTAAGTTTTTTCATCCCTGAAGTAAATGCTATCCATTTGGTTAAAAGTAAAAACTAAAAAAAAACTTTGCTAAGATATCTTTTAATTATAATAATTGTTCAAATAGAGGGGAAAAGTGGAAAAATTCCTGAAAAAAATAACCAGAAGTTATTTGGAAAGTAATAAAAAATTTCTGTTAGACGAGTATTTTAGTTCTAATTGCCTACGCTTTTAAGAAAAATACTTAAATTGCAATTTTTTTGCTTAGAATTTTCATGTTTTTTTAAAACTGAACCATTTAGTTTAACTATTCCGGGATAGTTATTGAATACTAAATTATTTTTGAAATCTTAAGTCATATATTATTTTTTTTGTAAAGTACTGCAAAAACTTTCTATTTTTGCATTTCTTATCCCATTGCTTTAAAAGTAAAAAATCATTTAAATATCACAGAAGAGAAAGAATAAGCTTAAGGATAAAACTACGATTAAAATTTAGATACATTTTCGAAAAATCTCGTATTTGTAGGGGGGGTGACATATATGTATTTAATTTTTGAAAAGAATTAACGGGAATAATTGTTTTGAGTTTGCTACTGATGATGATTAACTTCTGTGTGAAAGAAAAATAAAACTCTTGAGGGCACATCAAGTACAGATTCCTTAAAAAATTATATATATATATATATTATCTAATTATCTAGTTTATAGTTTTAATCTAACTTTAAATGTGTACGGCAAATCTAAACATTAATTTTTTTCAGCCGTATTAATTTTTTTTTGTTTGATTCAGAAAAAGTCATTTTGTTATGAATGTGTTATTGAATGAATTAAATATCAATCTTAACCAAATGCTTTAACTTATAATCACATATTAGAATAATTGATGTTTCAATAACTTATCACGTTTATTTCTATTACCATAATGCATTTAATTTCAACTTGTAATAATTAATTATACTATTTAATTCAAGATATCTAATTCTCAAGCACTACACCACTGAAACAAATAAGATAAAAATATTAAAAAGATAAAAAACAATTTTTACATATAAAAAATATCTTTTAAATTTAGAACGCTTCAGTAATCCGTTACGGATGAGATTTTTGTTCCAGGAACACGAACACTTTTCTAGAAATTTTGTTTAAGAGATCGATAAGGTAGCACATTTCTCGAAAACAAACATCGATCAATGCTAACGTTGTCTAAAATATGTTTCTTTTTCTTTCGGTGTTCCATTTACTGCAAAAAGAGGGGAGGAGAACTGAAATTATACCGTCCATTTACCAAGGCATTCACAAACGAATGAATACAAAAAAATTTCCAATTTATTCTTCAGCCATTTTGTAAATTTTTGCCATTCGAGAACCTAAAGAAGTTCCAAAGAATTTTCCAAAATCACAAGCGGAATTGTTTTGAACAGTTAGTATTCTAAAAAAGTGTGATTACTTTTTTAGATTTGGGAAACAAATTCTTAAAACTCTTTAAGTTTAGCTGAAGCTTTTTAGCTTCTTTTCGCAATGAAATTTCAATTTCAGTGGGCATTCAGGAGAACACAGAAAACACAGCTATAGAAAAATATCGATTTTTGATAAATTAACTTGACTACGTCATTATTGATTCATAATTAATGTTTATTATATAATTCTATGTTTTCCATAGTTATATTTAAATGCTTATTTCTAAGGCTGGGAAAGTATTATTAATATTTTAAGTACAAGAACATTTTCGTACTTTTGTGCACAAATGATAATTTAAGTACATTTAACCCGCGGTCACTCGCGCCTGTTTTTGCTACCGTCGTTACTCGCGGGTGTAGAGAACACCCCAAACTTTTAACACGTGTATTTAAATATAAAAATAAATTTTAATCAATTATGATACATTTTTATATAGTACAATTTTTTTTGTATTATATAAATAAAATTTTTAAATTTATTGCAAAAAATGAGACTAACGTTAATTTATAAACTAAACCTACAAAATTTTCATTTTAAGATACATTAGCTTTATATTATTGCCGGGGTGTAGAGAACACCCCACGCGAGTGATCGCGGGTTAATATTTAGTTGCTGAAGAAATTTTAATAGTTGAAATAATAGAAGGATGAATGCTTAAAGATAAATAATGATTCATGGGATACTCTTTTTATATATCATAAGAATTTGAATTACCTCTTTTAAAAAGATTAATACTGTTATGATTTAATATTTTAAAATAATGGTTATTGAATATTAATACAGATTGATTCATTGTTCTACTACTGATAATGTTAAAACTTCCCAAATTAAAATACGAGAGAAAGTCAAAAGTAAAGTGATAAGTGATATTGCAATTTGTCTTTCCAAAGTTTGGCAATAGTTCTAGTATCCAGATCTGAATGATAACAGTTCTATTACCAGAGGTACCTTCCCACATCTCATATATATGCAATTAAATTTCTATACAACGTGTCACTCGTTTTTACTCGTAGTCGTTGGGGGTGTAGGAGACCGTTCAACATGGCAGCTCCGTTGTAGATCTGCACCATGGAGGAAAGGAGGGCAGTGATTCGCTTTTTATTTGCGAAAGTGTGAAAAATACGGAAATTATTTTCCACGTGCAACACATTGTGGTAAAAGCTGTTTATCACTAAGCAAGATCTAAGAATGGACGGAGAGCTTCAAACAGAGCAGAATTTCTTTATGTTGCAACGAAAGATCGAACAGTCCATCGACATCAACTCCTGAGGGTATAGTGATGGAAGGGATGTATAGTATCCAGTGGAGGTATCACACCTTCCGCAAACAAAAAGCAAATCATTGCCTTCCTTTCCTCCTTGGTGCAGATTGACAATGGAGCTGCTATGTTGAACGGTCTCCTACATTCCAACGACTACGAGGAAAGACGAGTTGCACGTTGAACACAAGAGTTGCCGACTGCCCCTCGTTCAAAGCTGGATACTACCGCTGTTGTCAAACCTTGGAAAGAGAAACTTCAAAAGTTTCTTTACTTTTCGACTTTCCCTTGTACATTTAAAATTAAGTATTGAAGATATTTTAAGAGCAAGATTTTTTATGGCAGTACGCCAATACACAAAAACACGATGAATTCTGAATCAGAAACAAAATGGAAAAGTCGTATGCTGATTTAACTATCGCTTTGAAGTGTCCACTAGAAACAAACTTGTTATGAATACTTTTTGTCACTGTATAGCAGAAAAAAGTGTTTGAACTAATTGCAAATGTAGCAAAACATATATGTTTTTCAATTAATTTTAATATATTAAATATTTTATCATTTTTATATTGCTATACATTTCTAATGCTTTTACTTGAAATATTTTCAATGCTAATGCTCAAGTGCTTTAAAGTATGGCAACCAAATGATTAATATTGATGTTTTTTCCGTAAATGCATAAACAGTTCATGTAAGCAGAAAAACCTATTATGTAAATCTATTGTTGCAACGTATGTAGTAATTACAATGAAACATGTACACCTGCATACTATCTCAAAGCTCACGCATGCACACATACCTGTATATATTTAGTGGCCATATATATATATATATATACATATTTGGTGGCCTTATGTATATACCATGCTAGTTTGATTGGCAAAACGTCTTATAAATTTGCCGGCCAAAGAAAAATATCAACAACACATAGGTCCAACAACACAACCCTCGGATATGCGAGCGTATGGAGTTTGGCATTATTTTGTGAGAAAGTGACCCTAGATTAACGTTTCATGAAAGTAAAGGCAATTATCAACATGATGTTAACATATTACTGAGCTTTTTAAAGTTTTCCTATGGATGACTAGAGGCGACTTCTGTTGCAAGACATAGATAGCTTCCCACACAAAAGCAATGGCTGCATGCATCTGTAAAACAAAAGGTGATGCGAACCAGCAGGTCCTGGTTCTGGAAATTCCACTTAAGGATCTAATGATAATTTGCACCAGCACGAAGCGAGATTAATTGCTACATACTATATGAAACCAAATTGCTGATAGCCATGATGATCGGCTACTACACCATTCCAGAGGAATCTATCAATTAAGTAGGGTTAAAGACAAACAACTTTAAAGCCCGCTGTAAGTATAAATCCACTACAGTCAAGCGTCACGAGATGGGGAAGTACCACTGGTTATATGAAATATGAAGTAGCACGTTGTATTTCAAACAACTACACGTCAATTGAGCAGTTCAGAGTTGCGTGGCTGTCTAATTCTTTAAATTTAAGCATAATACAGGGGTTCGGGAACTTCCTGTTTTTTGAACATGTTTCAGTGACGTTCATGGGAAGGGGAGGGACGTGAGGAAAGTTTCAATGGAAGTGGCGGAATGGGATATTTGTGTTCCCGTCCGTCTCACTCACAAACATGCTGTGGTCGAGGTAGCAGCAAGCGTTTGCTGTGGAGATGTACTTCTCTAGTGGTCAGTCGATGATTGCAGTACAACGTGTCTATCGTCGTTTTTTCGATATTCTTCCAGGAGGTCATGTTCCTGATTGAAAATGTGTTTTAATGTGGATGGAATGCCTTCCGAGCAACGGGGAATATCTCCAAAGAAAAGAAAGACCATTAGAACACCTTAAAATGTAGAACGAGTTCGTGTGTCAATTCAGACCGGAATGTAACAATGATCCAACAATTCTTCCTCCCCTCTGTCCAAGAAAAGGATCTCGACAACGTGTGGAAGATGGGGCCCCATCCCACACCTCCAGAGTTTCCATGGGTGTTTTGAGATCAGCCTTCCCGAATGATTGATATCCCTAAGAAGAGACGTAAACAGGCCTGCGTGCTTACCTGATTTTTCATCTCCTGATTATTTCTTGTGGGATTATCTGAAGTCCCTTGTTCACAAAGGTCGCTTCAAGACCCTGGTAAACCTACGGAGCAACATCCGAGCTGAAATTGACCCTATCTCGGTCGATATGCTTGGAAAGGTGACTCAAAGTTTTCGATGTCGACTGCTTCACTGTATTGACAATGGAGCCCGACATTTAACAGATATTGTGTTTAAAACTGTGTAAAATCAAAGTTCCAATGTTGTGTGGTAAGTGAAAAATAACAATAAAGTTGAGTGAAACATGTAATGGGCTTTATTAGATTGTCAAAACAAGAATTACCCCCCCCCCCTGCATGAAATTGTATTAATAGAAAATACTTTTTAATGATTCATGTCTGAATTTTAATATTGAAAATATTACACTATTTATTTATTGTTATTAATAATTAAAAATTGTATAAAGACCCATGTTTTTAACAGAAATTATGTATTAGAACATTTTAGTAGAATAATACATAAATCGAGCTTAATTAAATAGATTAATAGCAATGGGGAATTTTTTTAAAAAAAATATAGATATCTAAATTGTATAAATATGATTCAACGCAATATTAAGTGACTGGGTGATTGAAATAAAATTGTCCCTATTTATAAAACCGCAAATAAAAAACTAAATAGTTATTTATTTTTAATATGAGAAAACGAATACATCAAAAAATATAGAATATCTAGAAAATTAATCAGAGATGACAATAAAAACATTTTTTTAAAAAAAAGAAATGAAATATTCCAGAAATTCGAATAGGAATTCTTAGAAGAAACCCAATATGCGCAAGTGAAACTTTTTCATATATATAGAAATAAATCTACATGATGTATAAAAAAAATCTTCTATTGAAAAATATTAATGAGAAAAAAAGTATTTGGTTACGAAAAAAAGTTAAATTGATAGGAATTTGATTTTTGTGACATACTCTTTTTTAGATAACGAATACATTCTTTTTTCATTGCTGAAATTTTTAATTTTCTTAATACAGAATATGAAAAATATTTCTTTTTAGTTAATAAAAAAGTTTTGTTTTCGTTCCAATTTAAATAATTTCTGCAAAGTAAAAAAGAAGAAAGTTAATCTTAATTAGCAAATCTAAATTAATCTTTTTATTGAACTCACTTTTTAAACAAAGATAGATTACAATATTGAAATAATTATTATAATAGTTATGATGGCTTTATCTTTTTTACTCTAGTACATAGAGGTTAAAATAAGCAAATCGAAATTTTTCTTTGAAATTTATTAGTAAAGTATGGTAAAATAAATAAATATACCATTAATTTCAAATGTATATTATTATAATTGGATGTTATATTTATTTTTATGAATAAATTTTGTATTTTATTTTAACAATTCAAATGTAGTTCTTATGTTGAAAAATTCGCAGGGTGGTCCCGAATTCATGGTAAAAACTTTAAGGGTAGATACAGGGCACTATAGCAATCATTTATTGTATAAGAAAGTATGGGTGCATGTGACATGATGAGGCACAAACAGGAGCAAATAAAAAGGAAAGAAAACGTTTGGTTTCGTTATCAGTAGGGGGGCAGTAGATGTCTAGCCGCCGTTCAACATGATGCATCGCAGCGCTACGAATGTATCATGCGCAGCTTCCTGATCGATGTATGCCGGATAACAGAATTTCTCAGCTATGTGCGCACTTACCCGATTGGACATGGTGGACTAGCCCCTTGACTACCTAGATCTCTCAATTTATCGAGCCTCGATTACTGTTTATGGGGACATCTGAAGAATCTTGTTTATGCGACACCACTTGACTCAGGAGAGGATCTCGTTGCTCGAATGAAGCTGCTGCACGTGTGCATGAAATACCTGGCATCTTTGAACGTGTACGCCAATCTCTCCACCGACGCAGTGAAGCATGTATTGCTACTGATGGACGCAATTTTGAACAATTATTGTAAACATTACACTTGTCAACGACACTTTCAATAAACATTTTGTCTTTCCTTTCGTCTCTTATTTTTTGTGTTTATGCTTCAATTTGTCATTTGTACATGTACATTCCTATACAATAAATGATAGTTACAATGTCCTATATTTATTCTTAAAGTTTATACCATGAATTCGGGACCCCCCCCCCCGTATAACTAACATTCTTGTACTGGGGTGGGTAGACTTTTCCAGGGTAAAGGCTACTTCTGATTTTTTCAAGGTGTTGCAAGTTGCGCCTTGCCCCCCTTTGATACATTCACTAGGGCGTCCACTGCCCAGGGTCGTTGGTGTGGTGAGGTAAGGAAAAAGTCAACAATATTTATTATAGCTTAATAATAAATACGGAATATGTACTTACCTGCGTAAATAAAATAAAAAAACTCATTTTTTTAAAAAACTGCGTTTAAAGCAAAACGCAAAATACAAACATAATAATAATAATATCTAATGATATATTTATTATCAAACAATTCAAATACATTAAAAAATAAAACATTTTCATCTGTAGTTTGTTTTCGTAATTATAGTCAATAGAAGACTTAATCTGCATACTGCCAGCGAAGCTTGAATATTTCCGTATACGATTACTAAAGGCTAATAATCTTCAGGCGGTCACTTCCAAATTGTCTTGGCGGTCCACCGGTCGATCGCGATTGACGTAATGCCCACCCCGGTTCTTGTATAATAAGTAACTTTCTAAATCATTACAGAAAAAAATTATCATATAATAAATTATCATGTTTAAAAATTTATTTAATTTTGAAGTACATATAAATAATCCTAGAAAGTATGTTTTCTTCACTTCAGGCAAATAATAGAAGTATAAATAATAACTTAAATGAAGAACCAAACACAACAAAGAATCAAAAGACAGTTACTTCATTTTTCTGATACTAAGCATATGTAATTAGATGTATCAAAATTTCTCGTCAGCAGCATAACAATTCTAATTTTAAACCAAAGTTTTCTTCTTTACTTTTTCCTTCTTTTTCTTTCTTTATTATTATTTTACAAATAGTTAAGGTATAAAATCTAAGTTTAGAAAAATTGAGGAGAAAAGTTGCAATTATATGAATATTTAAATGAATGTTTTTTTTTAGAAAGAATAGTTGCTATGTTAATTGTTAAGGTACAAAATAATACATCTAATATAACCACTTAATTTTTTAACTCTACCATAGAACATTAAAATTTATTAGTTAAGATTTTACAATTTAAGAATGCTATGTTTCTTTTAATAAAACCCCCCTTCATAAATATTTAGTAAAAACTTTTTTATTCATAGTTCTTTTTTAAAGTACTGTACTTAAAGATAGAGAGTGAAAGAGAGTTCGGAGAAAAATACGCAAATGATTTAATAAATAGTTACCTTTATAAAGTTTTTTTCCTGAATTGTAACGACGATTATTTTGATATTTATTAGTAATTAATTATATGTATTATATGTCTGAAAATTCTCTTCATTTTAAAACTTTATCATCAATTCACAGATGACAATGTTAAATTTTAAAAAAATAGCATTAAACATATATTTTTTAATATTTTATCGTTATTTTATACGGAATACTTTTTAAAAAATAATCTTAATGTTATTAATATAATTTTACTTTAACTTTTTATCAGTATATCATTATTTTAGGAATCATTTAGAATCAACAAGTTTGCTAAAAATAGGCCTTTCTTTTTTTAAGTTTTGAGAACTTTTATTTAGATAATTAAAACTGCATTTCGTAATTGGCTTATTGTTCTTTGATTCCAGCAATAATCTAATATTTCTGAATGCTTGATACGTAACATTCGTTTACCAATAATGGATTTAGAACATCCCAATTATTTATTATGTTGCTTAGGATTCCCTCAATGCTATGAACAGAGGAGAGGAGGTTGGCTAACCGAAAATTGGTTCAAATTTTATGAAGTAGTTCTATGTATCTTATTGTACTACAGGATTTTAATCTTTTATTTGTAAAATTTTAAAGAGTATCCCTTTTTTAAATGTCTCTCATTTCTAACCAAATATTTGGTTTATCTCATCTAGAGTGTACACATACACTCTCACACACACATATATATATTTGATGTTTCTCTTCAAGTAGGAGGATACTTTTATCTGCTTTGTGCAATTTTTCTTTTTTTTAAATTTTGAAAACACTCGTACCTTAACAACTTATTTTACTCATTATGATGTTGTTTTGAAATGTGTCTAAGTTCAGAGCATGGTTTATAAAGTTATTATTCTTCATTATTTCAGAAAGTTTAACCATATGTTGTATACTAGAGAAAATTGTAAAAGTAGGCTGATTGCTTGCTTATTAACATCGTACCCGGCTCGAGTCGAGCTTGAGCATATATATATACCAGGTGGGCAAAAAATCCGTATAAACTTTAAAAGTTTATAAAACCCGGGAAGTTAAACAAAATAAAAAAAATGGTTTGCGGGTTTAGCATTGATAAATCCCGATTTTTTTAAGATAAGAAATAAAACCTGCCGACAGATGGTGCTCGTGCAAACGACTCAGTTGGAAATATGCAAATGAGACAGGCGATTACAAATACCGATGCTCTTGATCCAAATCTAATTCTCCGTTGCATGCCAACTAAGTGAACAAGGATGCTGAGCGAGAAAGATAAAGCTTTGTTGGTGAAGCTGTTTTTCATGAGCAAGGAATCAGCGACTGTTGCACTACGTAAATTCCAACAGCAGAAAAATTTGAAGACTGGGAAAGAGGGACTTCAACAGTGGTACGCCTCATAAACCTTGTTCAGCGGTTTGAGGAAACTGAATCGCTCGGGAATCAAGTAAGATCCGGACGACCAAGTCTAAGAATCATTAGCAAACGTTGAAAGTTTGTATGGCCTCCTAGGTCTCCAGATCTGACACCAGTAGACTTTTGTCTGTGGGGATATTAAATTTCCCGGGTGTATTAATCCCGTCCATCGAATCTGTCAGAATTGAAAGATGCGATTCACCGAGAGCTGTCATGTATACAGGCGGACATTCTGCACTTTGCCGTTGCTGGATTTGTGGCAAGTTTGGAATTTGCCATGCTTTGTGGTAATGGGTATGTGGTGCCCATGCTGCTGTTATAAATGATTTGGTAACGTTACTTCTGCTATTTGCGAGTCTTTTCTTTCACTTATGTACGAAACGACCCCTATCGGATGTTTTGGGGATTTTTTTTAATTTTTCTTATCTTAGAAAAATTCCATGTAGATTAACGATGCTAAAATTGCAAACCGTTTTTTATTTTGTTTAATTTTCTGGGTTTTATAAATTTTTAAAGTTTTTACGGACTTTTTGTCCACCCGGTATATATATACATACATATATAGAGAGTGTGTGTGTAAATATATATGTATGCGTAATCAAAACACACACATATATAAATATATATATATCTATTTATGAGTGTGTGTGCGTGTGTGTGTATGTTTAAACAAAATACTAAACCACATAAATCTATACTATAAAATCATATACCAAATATCGATAAATCTAATAAAACAAAGTATTAAACAGAAATATAATAAGATAATATAGGTCTAAAGTAAGATAGCCATAGTATAACCGCAAACTATTACCGAAAGGGTTTAAGATTGTAGGGTTAATTTAAATCCAATCAATCCCCAACATTCACCTATACAATTTAGCGTAAAGGTAATAGTACAAGAATAAGATTCCATAACTACTAAAAGTAATAAATTTTGTATTAAAAGAATAATACTAAAAATACTAAATTAGTTACCAAAGCCAAATACGAAGTAAAAAATTTATCAACATACCTTAACCAGAAAATAAATATCTAAATCAAATAGCAATTTTTAATGAGAACAATATAATAGCACAACAACACGTCAAGAAGGTAACCTCCCACCATACCTTGTAATAATACAGTACACTTGAACAGTATTGTATCATAGTTATTAAACTGGAAGCATGTTTTAGCGATGGAAAATAATATGACACGTATACTTGTGTATCTTCAAGAAGCATGCAGAAAATATGCTTTTAGTCAAACTCTCTGAATAATCTCTACTGAGTATTTTATGTATTAGCAAACATAATACTCTTCAAATACAACCTTGACTATTCAGAAAACAAATCCTCAAGCCATATAAATTCTACATTTTCTTTTTTCGCATCAATAATCACAGTATTAAACCCAACCCTACGCACGTATTAAACATCCACAATCTTTCTCACGACGAACCGGGATCGCAAAAGTATAATTCAAGACGTATTTTAATGACTTCTTCAACCTCGTTATCGTGGAGCGTGCGGAGATGCAACGGATAACACCGGATCTTTTGTTTCCAAATTAAAGCCTGGATCTCAAGAAACAAAAGCAGAAATGATACCAGTATAATGTTCCGTAACAAGGTTTGGTAACTAGGTAGCTTTCGCGTTCTTACAACCGATGTGATCATGCCGAAGAGTATCAAAGCGTCTCGTTTATGGAAAAGAGATTTTCGGTTGAGGAATAATGAAATTCTTGAACAGATTTGTTCGAAAAGATTAAGCCTTTCTTTGAAAATCTGAATTATTAGATAGTGTATGTAATTTTGGTACTCGGAAAAAAAGACGTTTAAAGGATCATGAAATTCTTGAACTGATTTGTTCGAAAATATTAAGCCTTTTTTTTTCAAAATCTATATTATTAGATAGGGATGATAATTTTAGTATTCGAAAGAAAAGACGTTAAGGGAATAATGAAATTCTTGAATAGATTTCTAAGAAAAGATTAAACATTTTTGTCATTATTATGAAACAATTTTGCATGATTTTGATACTCGAATAAAAAAATGGCGAAGAAATAATAAAACTCTTGAGATTTATTCCAAAAGATTAAGCCTAACTTAAGCATTATGAGAAAGTTTGTATTATTATGTTCGAAAGGGAAAAAATGGTAAACTTTCCTTTTAAATCATTTTTTGTGGAAACGCTGTTTGATTTTGTTCAAAAGGAAATAAATATGTAACATAAAAAGTTCTTTGATTGGTTTTTAAAAAATTTTTTTAAAAAAAAGAGAAAAGAAATTTTTTCCTTGTGGTTTTTGCTGAATTTACCATATTTAAAACATTTAGAGAACAGTTATCAAAGATATTTTTGTTTTGAATTAGCTTTTTTATATTTAATAAGGAATGTTTTTTTTTGTATTTAAGGGACTAAAATATGTAATAGTTTTTCATAAATCAGTTTTGATATTCAAAACTTTTCATACGAAAATTTACTTTTTAAAGTTCCAAAATGATAATTGATTATATTTTTATACGCAATAATGTTTCTTTAATTTATAATTAATTAGTATTACATTTTTCTAGTATAAAACTCGATATCTATTTAGGTTCGCAAGTCTAATAAAAATATGCGAATAAAAATAATTTTATCATAAATGAACAAAAACTTTTGGATTCGTAAGATACAATTTAGAAAAACACCTTTTGATGCGTTTTTAAAGATTGTGGTTAATTTAATTATTTTAAAACGGAAATGAATTGAAATTTAACAATCTATATTATGATACTTTAAAAAAGAAGTATTTTTTTTACAAATCAATTAATTAATATTATAAGATTCTCAGTTTGATGATATAATATGTCTCACAGTTCGAGTCTGTGAAGCGTGCCCCACTAGGGCATATTGAAAAAATAAAAATAAAGGATTATTTTTAAAAATTGTTACTTTATTGAACGTAAACAAACAAAATACATTCTGATGCAATAAAAAAAATACACTGATATTATACACTTATAAATGTATCAGTTCTGCACAGTGTAATTTACAACTAATTTAACAATACCAAGTTAAGATCAAATTTAATAATCACCAGTGAGCCCATGGGCTTGTCATATACAAAATTAAATACAAAAATTATCACTTATCTTGATAATTTGTACGGTTTATAATTAATCCCTAAGCTGTCGATTCAAAGTTACACGATTCGCTCACCCAATGTCACCGTTATCCATGTATGCGTGTTATGGGACGTATTGGAGGGATGGAGGGGAAAAGGAATGAATAAAAGCAAATCCTCTGGAATAAGTAAATCCTTCGCAAACACTGTCAAGATCATTTTTGCATTCCAAAATTTACGAAATAATTTTATGGAAAGCAGCGCACAGAAAAGATAGTACTCGGAAAGACGTATATATACGTCCGGGGCAATTAATGCTTTGTCCGAGCGAGACGTTTATATACATCGGGGGTACCTAAGAAGTTAAAGTCTTATTGTAGCTTTAGCGTCAAAGTATAGTATTATTGAATTCAATACATTGTTATTGTATCAAGGGGGAGGGGACGCGATGAAGACCATGATTGAATATTGGATCGAAAATATAGAAAGTTTAAGAAGCACTCAGCTATGATGGTGATCTGTTACAGTCCTTTATCATCAATATCCTCCTGCTTGCTTCAAATAGCTTAAGAAAACGAAGTTCTCTTAGCCCTGAGAATATATATATATATATATATATATACTGGAAGTGTGCGTGTTTTTAGAACCAGGACTCCTGTTACGAAATTAATAAGATCAAAAGTTTTAAAGAAAGAATCTGTTTTCTAAACCCTACTCTATGGAACCCTTAGACTTAATCGAACATCAAACAATATTGTCTTGGACACACTCAATATTTTTAGATTTTTTTAATAGTTATGTCAAAGTCTTGTTGATATTTCTGGTTTCCAGAAGTTGAAGATCATAAATAAACTGTTTTTGTTGATAGGTACTGTCTCAAAGCAGAAATTAATGATCAGATAGATCATTAATTTTAAATCCTTACTAAATTCGTCGAAAACTACATTATTCTTTAAAAATGGCTGAAAAATAATTTTTCTCAAAAATTTACTTTGACAGGAAAAAAACTCATTTACAAGGAATTTTTTCATTATCTGAGTACTTTTGATAATGCCGATGAAACTCTTTCCGAATTATTATGACTTAATTTACGAGGATTTTTTTAAATTTTTTCTAATAATTATATGTGGACCAATTATGATGATAATACGGTATTCAGGGATACAAAACATGCGTTTTTATTGCTGTATTTTTTATTGTAATACTACAAAAATAAGTTAAATGAATAGATGGTAATATATATATATATATATTAAAGTATGTTTTTTATATAAATTCAAAGGTACAATTTATTAATTTATTTTGATGAGGACCTATTTCTTTCTCTTTTTCATCCATTGCAATTTGATTTCTAATAACTATAAATAATTCGATCTTCTTTTTTTGCCTTGCTTGT
Organism: Trichonephila clavata; assembly: GCA_019973975.1. Classification (NCBI taxonomy): domain Eukaryota; kingdom Metazoa; phylum Arthropoda; class Arachnida; order Araneae; family Nephilidae; genus Trichonephila; species Trichonephila clavata. The sequence continues at coordinate 84,880 of BMAO01035462.1, read as the reverse complement.
GGATTTTGTCAGTGCTATAAGATATATTCATGTTTAAATATATTCACTAAGCATTCTTAACAATAATAAAAATACTATGATGAAATTCAACGAAAATTGGGTTTTGGTATTTTTGAAAAAGTTAAAAACATATTTCTGTAAAACCTTTCAAATGTATTTTATGCGGTAGTATTTCCCCTTTTATGTATTCATTTCTTATTTCAGATAAATTCATTTCGTCTTGAAAATTTCAAAATACGAAGACTTAATTGCTTTCATTGCTGTATAACATACAGAAATGCGTTTTATCTTTAGTTAAAATCTAAGACTAATATTACAATTATATTAGAGATCCCCAAACAGAATATAATTTGTATACTTAAACCTACAAGAAAATATAAAAAGTGCATTAGTAAATGTCCTAATGTTTTCAAATAATTTAAAACTTATCACGGGCTTAATAAACAAAGCACATAAAGAAAAAAATATGTCACAAGTAAACCTGACGTACCTTTATTTGCATGGAATATCAAAAATTTGGCTTTGTCATTTTTACGTATAATACGACAGCAGAAACTTTCTCAAAACAATGGTTGTTGAGACCACTCCTTCACCACTTAAAAATCGAACTTGAATTTAACACAAGAAACGTACACCCGATACATTTCTGGGGTTTTTTTTTCTACACGTTTATGAAATAACACAAACAAAAGAATAGCTTTCTTTCCCCTCAAACATTGGTTTAGTCTAACACAGTTTAGAACTCTGTTACGATCGCTGATCAATCTGCAAAAGCTTTTCTCTTAAAGGTGCGGCAATCCTCAAGAGAATTCTATGTAAAAATAAATAACAAATATATAATATATTTTCTTTCTTTAAAAAAATAAATAACAGATATTTTTGATAAAATAATAAATTCTACAAAATCTGTTCAAAGCGGATAAAAAGCAGAGCGTATGGAGTAGATCTGTCTAGTGAAGACAAAGATTTTGATTATTCTTCTCACAAATGAATACGTTTATTATAAAAAAAAATAACGATGAGTAATTAATATTATTTCAAATATTTTTATTTTAATGTTTTTATTTGTTTGACATTTTATTAAAGTCACACTCAGTGACAACACGAGAGCTATACATTTTATAATGTTGAATGTTAAACTATATATATAAAGGTAACTAAAATTTTACTAAGTCGAATTTTCATCACATTTGCAGGATTTTTATATTTCAAAAAGTTATTTGTTTCTTTTTACACTGTTTGAGAAAGTATATTATCCTCTTTACTAAATAAATTGTAAATTTTTTGCACAGTTGTTCACTGTTTTTCAAGAAACCGTGCAAAAAAAAAAAAAAAAGGATGAGGTGCAGATGTTTTTTAAGTGATCATTTACAGAAAGACAGTTAAAGATACTGCTCTTTTTCCTGTATCATGCACAGCAACATAAAATTCTAATGTGAATGCTTACAATAGCGGAACGGTTTATTGTAGAGAACATTAAATAGTTTTCTTAAGACAATATTAGTCTCTGTTTAGCTTATTTTGCCGATGCAAATGCACTTTAGTAAAGTAAAAATGAAAATAATTCAATTCTATAATGAGCATTATTATTATTTTTTTGAAGATTTTCTTTAAACTATCTAATCTAACTCTATAGATTGGTTGTAAAAAAAAACAATTAAAATATCGTTTTATGATACCTTGGAAAACCTTATTTAGAATTTTTTTATTCAGGGATCAGTTTAAAAGAGCTATTTATTATGAGAATAAGTTATTTTACAGTGAGTTCATGTTAATAGCGTTATTGTGATATACACAAAGCTGTAAAACACATACTCTTAAAATTAAAAAAAAATAATGCAGTAGTTATTTCCCTATGAGTTGAGATATTTACCATTACTTGCACTAGACAGCTGAAAGTCATGGAACACTTTGGATCTCAGACATTGCATCAAAATTTGTACAAAAGAATACTTAATTTTTTTTAATGTAAACATTCAAGGAAACTGCTTGTATTCATACCTTCCAGTGTAGCTTCAGTTGATTTCAGAATTTAAGGGATTTCCAACAAACTTAAAAGAAACAAAGTTATTTTAGATTAACCCTTATTATAGATAGCTGAAAATCTTTTGTGACTTTTACATAATATTTATTTAGCTATTTACTACTTTTGTATACATTTTCGTAAAAGTAGCATATATGCTCATGAAATATTAACATTTCTTTAAAAAATACCAACTTTTTCAGAGGCTTTTTGCTTATAATATTCCGAATTTGTAATAGAATTTCACGACATAACGAACTATTGACAATGTATAAAAACTCGTTTATGAGTCAGAATGCAAACAAATATAGTTTGTTATTGCCTATGCGCAAAGTATAAATAGTTTTTTTTTTCAAATTTTGGAGCTAATAATTTAGGAAAAATTAACAGGAATTTCGGAAAATTTCGGAGAAATATAGGCGACATAATGAGCTGCCTGTATTTCTGTTACTTTTGAAAGAAACTGGATAATAAAGGGTTTTCTCCAAATTGTTTTTTTAATTATAAATTACTTGATAATTTATACATTGCATGCGCCGAAAACGTACTTTTATGTATTTTACAGAAATTAGTTTCTAAATAACTCTGATTGATAATTTAACACAATTTATGAGATGTAATTAACCTAACAAATGAGTAATTATAGGTATTTAGTATAATAGTAAATGTTACATAATTTAATTTAATCATCCAGAGATAAATAATTAAAAATGACACTTTGTGGAAAACCCCTTAGTCATCCAAACACTTTAGGTAAAGAATAGAAATATGTCTCACTATATAACTAACATATTTTTGGATTTTTACGATGTTAATTTTGTATTTTAATAAAATTTGCCCCCTATAATATAGACATCAAAGTTATGAAGAAAAATAATTATATATTTTGTGTACATTCAGTAAACAAATTATTTGCGTAAATGTCCATGCATTTTTGAATATGTATTTCTAATTTTAAACTTCACAATAATTTGTAAAAGTCATGAAATTTGGCTGCAATTATATCCATAAAAAGGAAATTTGAAGAAAAAAATTTAGAAGTTCTTAAAAGAATATGTATGTTTTCATGAACACAAATGTTATTGTAATTGAGATTGTGTCTTCTAATTGTTAAATAATAATGACATAATTCTTATGATATTTCATCTAAAAACAACTCATATAAATTCTACTTTATCTTATTAAATAGAAAATAACCCATTTTTTTTACTTGAACCGATTTCTGTTAAAATCAGTTCATATTGAAACGCCCAACGTAAGTTATTTTCCTTGCAATAATGCTTTCCTTGTAGAAAAATTGAGTTTTACAGAAAAATCCAATTTCTAACCTCCACTAGAAAAAATAAGATCATGAAAACATAGATAATGTAACCAGGATGATCAGATTGGAACCTTCATCGCCCTTAGTGAGAAATTTGCTGAAAAATAGGATATCACCAAAGATTTATCGAGAAGGCTCTAGGATGGAATCTTCTAGAAATTTCCATAAGTCTATATAAAAGGATCTCTAAAAAATGGAATCAGTCGAGATCACATTCTGTTTTTACGTTGATTGTGATGAGAGAGAGACAAAATGTGTCTGAGTTACTGCTAGAGGAACTGTTATAGACAGCCATTTTAGGAACGTTATAAAGCTTGTTTATAACTAGTGTGTCTTGCCCTATTATAAATAACCAGTTGTATTTCCTTGCTTATATGCGTTGATTTGTCTTAGTACGGTCCTCTGTTCATCCTTGTCGATTTATAAATCTGTTATTATTGAAATAATTGGAATCTTCAATTGATTTTCCCCCACAATAATTTGCAACAATATTTTCCTTTATCAAGTACTTTTATTTTCTCTCCTATTTCACCAATAAAACATTTTTGTACTTTTAACAGTTTGTTCCATAATATATGCATTCTAAGAGTTGACACATATCTAATAGGACAGGAAAAAAAACATGAACTTTATTGAATTTCTCAAAAACTGATCCTTTTCTGCTTACCATAAGTTGGTCCACATTCAGAATTATTTCATATCATTTTCTTCAGGGTAGCATGATCATTAAGTTCCTAAATTCCACCACTACACTACATTTTTCACGGTTATTACACCTTTTACTTCCTTTAGGAACAACTAGCAAAGCTCTTTTTCTGCCTAAAATAACAATACATCGTTAGGAACTCAACACGAAACTGAAAAACCCGAGGGTTTTAACAGACGATTAAATAAACACAGTTTGAAACAGCTGTCTCTATATATGTTTTGTTTTTAATGTTATTTTGACTGATAAAACCTTTTGTTCTCTAACGCGTTTGACGATGGCGTATATTAATTGCAACATGGCCCCGTATTCTATTTTTTTCCCTTCCTTTTACTTCTTAAGTTGCCGTTACTTGTAAATTGTGAGTGAAATTAAATTTCGTAGCGTTTAAAAGTTTATTTCTCTAGGGAAATTTAAGAATTCCTTTATTTAATTTGCTAAATTCTTGTGCTCAGACGAACTAAGAGATTGTAAAAATATCAAAGTGAAACGAAAAGAAAAAGAAGAAAATTGTGTATAACCTAATCAACATCCACATTGATAGTAGAAGTTTTCTGTTTTAAAATTTCAAAAAAAAAAATGGTTATGAAATGGTACAAATTGAATAAATTATGAAACAAGGTTTGTTTAAAAAAAAAGGGGGGGGGGAGGTTCTTTAAAAAATATAGAAAATTCTCAATGATAGCAAAAAATAAATAAATAATTGAATGCTAAAAAACATAGGGTTAAAATCATATGCCTAAATACGGTACTTACGTTTTATCGCAACCGTATTGGCGACATTATATGAAACGAAACACATGGTTGCCAACTTGGCGAGTTATCGTGAATGTCGGCATTGTTGCGATAGAACGTAAGTAACTTTTTACCACCGCAATTTCAAAAAAAGTCACGTTGTTATTTTATTACTAATGTCTTTCTCATAATACATCAAAAATAGATGAAAAACCAATTAGAACATTTTTTAAATAATTTATGTGTATAATGTGTGTTGCTCTAATAAAGCCTGCTTGGCGAGATTTGCGAAACAGAAACGTGCCAAAAATATTAATGGCATGTAAAAAATGCGAGAAAATTTCCACCTTAATCAAAAAGACTATATACATTAAATGGAAATATAATTTTAATCTAAGGAATTTAAGAGCTTGCAAATAAAAGATTTTAACACAAATGTCAACTTTTTAAATCATTTATTTGAACATTACATAAGTCCTATAAAGCAAATACAACACACTAAAATTTACTCACAGTTATTACAGTTGAATCATAAAAATTCAGGATATTAAAGTTCCCCACAAACACCAGAATTTTACTTCAAAATATATCTATCCTCATTTCGCGATTCGAATAATATATCCAGCGAATACCGAAAAAAATTGTTGCCAGATGCTTGAATGTATAGCAAAAGCAGGCAGCAAAAACTATTTGCCGGATATTTGTGAATACCGTTCTATTCAAGTAAACAAAAAATAAATACAATCACTTGAAAATTAAACATATTTACATACACAAATAACAAAAAACAGTACTGAAACACATTGAATAATTTTAAATTCAGTTCACATTCATATATACAAACAAATGACAATAATTAAATTTAGAATATCTAACTAAGAAAACTCAAATTTCAAAAAAGAATTTTACAGAACAATATTTCAAATAAAAGAAATTTTTATAAAATTACAGGGAAAAGACCGAAGAAAACATAAATATCAGCAAATTAACTAATAAGATATAATTCTTCTCTAAAATCGTTTACGAATTAAGGCATTTATTTAAATTATTTATAAAAAGAACAAAAAAAAATGTTGTATTATTGATATAAGTTACAAAATAATGAGGAAAAATTATTGAATCAATATTTATGCATGAAAAATATATTTACTCAAACAGGAAACGGTAATTTTCAAACTACTGGAGACTCAAAAACATTGAAATATATGCAATCGTTTTTTTTCCCCTCTAACAATGTAAAAAAAAATTATATTTTACAAATTATAATAATGTCTTATCATTCAAACAGAAAATATGATTTCTATTGAGAATAATGATGTGATTATTTCCCTTTAAGGTATTATTTTCTTGATCTGAATATATTTCTATGATCAATTTATATATTTTTATTTTATTTAACATTATAAACATTTTATTGAAATAAATTATACAGTAAAAATTGCATCAACAGTTTTTTTAAAACAAAATATCTCAGAAAATCTAAATTGTTAGCTATAATAACTGTTACTATTCTTTTGAAGTGTAAATAAATATTTGTAAATTGAAAATTTTGGCTTCTTTTTTCGAACTAATGATGCAAAAATGATAAATTTCTTCGCTGTTGTTATAGCATAATATGTAACTACAATGAATAAAATTTCATTCTTCTCATAAACACGTTATTACGCTGCTCCAATTGAAATATTTTCCAGGATAATTATAATATCTGTCTGTTGAGTAAAGAAAGAAATTGGAGTTCTATAAGATATATATATATATAGTATATGAGTAATAACTATGCAGATATCAATCGACCAATAGAATTTTTCAGAGTTTCTAATCAGTAACTGGATTAACACGAATATTTGGGTGGGACGTTCCAAAATCTGTTGAAAACTGAATAATCTTTTTATAAGCATCTATTTAAATTTAAATCATTATGAATTACCTATGAAATAAAATGAATTGCTACACCAACTGATACACAATCTTACTTGTATATATATTATTTTTAAATATTATATATAATTACTGCATAGAAGTCAGCGTCTTTTTTCTCACTTGACCATGGTGTTGAATATTTTGACTATTATATTACTTGAGAAATAATATTAAAACTCATTAATTCTTGGGGGGAGGGTGTACCCCTTGTCCGAATAACAGCTGACCAACCCCCGTTGTACAAATTATACAATTGTTTATACTCACTGCTCGAATTGTAAAACTGTAAGTTTCATATATTATGTAGTTCTATTTAATTGTTCTTTTTTTCCAAAAACTCGTTCTTGGCGCTCCTTTTCAGTTAAATTCAGCATTGAAGCTGCATTATCCAACACTTCATTGATAAAGATTTCAGATTTTGATAAACCTGCAGCTCTTGCAGCTTCTAAGAAGTTGATTATTTATATATTGAGAAGGGAGATATCAATCGAGCGATTCTTGATATTCAGTTCCGTTGATTTTTCAAATTTCTTCGTATGAAACAACGCCTTTCTTCTCACACAACGATCCCACTCCAGGCAATCGTTGCAATAATTTTCTGCGAGACCTTGCAGTAATGTACCATTACAACTGTATTGGCGACATTATACCAAACGAAGCACATGGTTGCCAATTCAGTGCGTACGACACATGCGAAATCGGCGTTGCCAACTTGTTATCTTGAACATCGGCATTGTTGGGATAGTAAGTAATAAATTTATTACAGCATCACGAAAAACTTTTTTTATACATTGAGAGATAATATTTCGTATATTTTTCCGCGCATAAGTCGAGAATTTTCAGAATATTTTTAAATGAAGCTTGTTGACTTGTATACGTATTCGTTGTTTTAGAAGAAAACGTAATTTAGAGAGAGAAAAAACAATTTTTTTCTGCTACATTTTCGGTTAGAAATGCGTAAGTGATATAATTCTGGATGCAGGTCTGGATTTATTACCAGCATAAAATGTGTTAAAAGAGAGAATAACTTGAAATGTTTAGAAATACTTTAAAAATAGGGAGAGAAAAATTGAACCACAAGAAAAAAGTTCGTTATACAGAAAATGCACTTCGCTATTGGGAGGTTATTTTATGAAGAAACTCGTGAAATATATATATATATATTCCTCCAGGAAAATGTTCGCTGTAGAGAAAAATTGGGAATATAGAGGTTCGTAATATGGAGGTTCGACTATATATATATGTGTGTGTGTGTGTGTGTGTAACATTCAAACAAAAAGGTTTTATAAGGCAATGTAAAAGACCCCACAGGGGCCTCACCTTCTTTAGGTGAGTACGGGTGTCACAATCCCGAGGTGCCCTAGTGATCTTTTCCTTTTCCAACGGGGTTTACTGTCTTTGGTAAACACAGGCTTCACGAACCCGGGTACCCTAGTGATCCTTCTCTATTTTCGACTCTCTTTCTTGTCATTCAATTCATTCTTTCTTTCTCTTCCCGTCTAGACCACAGATATTAAAACAAATGTTTGGCGCAGTATAGCCGAAATCGGCTCTTGCGCCAATAAACCCCAAAATCAATCAATCAATGTAAAAGAAATTTTAAAAATTCTGCATTTTTTTAAAAATTAATTTTGTTGATATCTATTAATTTTAAATCACAAATTTGAATTTTGTTTGATGTATCTTTCAGTTACTTTAAAAGTATATTTAAAGTAAATTAAGATTTGGAGAAAAGTTTTTGGAAAAAAATCAAAGTTGTAGCAAAAAAAAAAGTTTTACTAAGATCAAAAATAGAAGAAACAATAAAACCAAATATAATTTATCACATAATCCAGCAACAGTATAAAAACAGCATAATTCCTTTTGTAATATAATTTAAAATGATCAAGTGAGAAAATAATAGGAAAGATGAATAAAATTATGCAAAAAAGTGCCATATCAAGAAAAATGATGAATTATGGATAATAAACAAGAAAAGAGTAAATTTCATCTTAAGGAATAAAAAAGCATATATTTGAGTTAATAATTTTCGGTACCCAAATATAATAAAAAATTAACCAACCAACAAATTTATGTACGTTTCAGATGAAATGAGCAAATATTTTTAAAGAATGGAAATAATATGCGAAAGAAGCCTCACATATCAAAATGAAATTAATTAAACAGAAAAGAGAAAATATATTGGCATGATTTTTATATAATTATTAGTTTTATTTGCTCAGCTAATTAAATTCCATTAAGATTGTTTTTCTTGTGATCTATAATAGAATTCTACTGTATTTTGATAAAAAAAATACTTTTGTATTAAATATCTTAATGTATGAAATTATTTTCATTCGACAAAGTAAAAGCTTTTAAGAAGATAATAAAAATTTCTTTTTGCAAAAGCAATAACTAAGAATCACTCTGCTTAAAAATTTACCTTTGTTTATTCATAATAATCTTTCAGTGTTGCTGAATTTTGTATTGTTTATATGTAATAAATAACACATTGTGAAAGAAGTGAATTGTGTCCAAAGTTGTACACATTAAATAATTAATTATTATTTTCGAAATGCTTGATTCATATTTGAAAGTTTCAAATAATAACTGCTTATATTGGCATTTAAATCTTGCAAGCAGCTTCTTTGTTCTTTTATCATTCAATTTGACGATATAGAAAATAACAGTAATAGAAATTAAATAAAGCTCGCTGACCATTGTGTTACAAAGGCGGCTTAAAGTAAACCGGAAAAAAAATATCTTGTTTCCTCGAGTTAGTAATATTTATCGTTTGCAGTTTAAAAAAGTTAGTTGAACAGATCGAAACTTCGAAGATATAGAACATGGTGAATCTGAACAAGGAACTTTGTGCTCGTCCAAGCTGTTAGCTCTATTTAGAATTTATCTTTCAGCAGTAGGGCATCTTTCATTTAAAAATAATTTAAAATAACTGTTGATAGTCATTTAAATCCTTTTTTTTTCATGCAATTTTTTTTCTCTTTTAATTTGCTGTATAAAAAAAGTAATACAGAAAAAATAAATTTTTAAAAAATATGCTTTTTATGGAAATTTTCTATAATGAAAGTTTGAGTTTTTTTAATTATAGATACTTTTTGAAAAATAACCGCATAGGAGATGTAAAAATTCATTGAATGTTTTAATTTTAAACTTATACAATACATTAAAAAATGCTCAAAATTAAAATATAGTAAAATCTCATAAATAATATCATTTAGTATTTGTGTTTTTACTGAGTATGGTTTCGCATAGGTAGAGCTCAGGTGGAAATTGGGCTTCAAAATTACCTGCTATGATTGGTATCCCACACTTATATAGTGCCGCACTAAAAAGAGATACCAGCTCCCAGGGAGTATATTAAATCTGTAATGCTAAAATACCAATCCGCAGCTTATTAGAAATAAATAAACAGTATTTGTATATTCCTTTTTTCTCTTCTGATTTACACGTTCTTTCAGAAATACAACCAATCTGTATCTATTTTGATCTAATAATATTACACAAGATACATAAAAGTTCAAAACAGATTATTACTTCAGTTGGAAGAGTAGCATTCCAATCAAATCTGAATTTTTAATATGAATTTGCTGTTTTACATTCCTTTTTAGCTATGTCCGTTTTCAATAGTTACGCAAAATTTCCACATATTCTTAGTTGTTCAATAAGTTTTTCTTCTTTTGCAGAGGATCTTACATATTTACCGAAGTTGATACAAATAGATTAAAAAATGAAGTACGCTATTTTTACAGTATAAGATCTTACACAATTTAAATTCTGAGATTAAATCAATTAAGATTACACTGTAAGAGTTATGGTTTGTATTCATTTTTTAAAGTAACTGACACTGAGTAAGGTACGTAAGTCTTGATTATAATTTAGATATTTAGCTCATCAATTTCAGTTGAAATGTAGATAGTTTTCATTTTGTTATTTTTCTTAAACTGAAGAGTTTTCATGGTACTTACGTATTATCGCAAAAATTGCCAACGTTCGTGATAACTGGCCAAGTTGGCAACCTGAATTTCGCATGTATGGTATGCGCTGAACTGGCAATCATCTGCTTCGTTTGGTTGCGATAATACGTAAGTACGGTTTTCATTAATGTTTGTTGAATAAACAGAGCTATTGAGTTCATACTATTCGTAAAATGCTGGTTTTTAAATGTGGAACATTTAAAAGTTAATTAAAAATGCATTGCCAGTTTTTACAAACTAAAGAACGTGACTCATTTCAAAGAATTATTTCTTGTCGGGAAAAAATTCCTCAGCTTTTGGTAAACAATAGAAAAATAAGTATGTATAGAAACAATAAAAAAATATAAATAACCGTAACTTAGTACTGTCCCGTCGACCGATTTTGTCAAATTAAAAGACGTCGACAAATGCCGCTATATGCTGAAAGTAGTAGAAAACTGTGCTCGTGCATGTTCGAACATAATAATAATGACGATTGCACAATTACGCAACATTTTATTTCTATTGACAACAACTCTTAATTCAACGAAATTGGTCGACAGCATTAAACACAAAGAATCTATAACAAAAATAATAAAGTAATAAGAGCATCAACATTACACAAATATCTGCAATATTACTCATATTTGTACATATTAGTATACAGTATATTTAACGACACTTACGTATAAACCAATTTCGGTGAATCAAAAAATATCGCCAATTGTTGTCATAGTGTGCGTGAACAAAATTATTGTGTGAGTACATACGTAGGAATAGTTTTCCATTATTGGCTGAATATTCGTGGCATTTGGTGACATCCTTTCATTTGAAGAATTAGTCGAAGGTATAATACATAAGTACCAATTTAACTGATTAACTTCTGGAAGAAAAAATCAATAGTAACATAACTTTGAAAGTTATAATCCATGAAGTCAATGTATAGTATTTTAAAGAATATCAGTAAACTGATACAGTTACAACTATCCCATTATTAAAGTGTTACAATTATACACAAACAATTTTCAAAGCTGGAGTTAAACTTGATTGTAAAATGCTCTAAAATGTTAAATAAAATACACCCATATAATTTCACCTTCGTTGATATTCCAGAAACCTATATTCTGAAACATAATGAAGCCTTCGAATGTATTTTTCGAATAAAAGGGCATGAAATACTTAAAAGTACAGCTAACTTCTAAATCTGTTTCTTGCAATGACCACGATGAATCACGTCAATCATTACAAAGAAACATTGGACAAAAAAAAATCCTTTTTATAATCTTCTTTTCAAATGATATAATTTCTTCCATTTGCAAGCCGTTTATATTCATATTTCCATTCCATACAAAACTAGCTATTCATTACAGTTTCAAATGCAGATAATTTGCTGAGGCGAATTCAAATGTGATCGCAAGATAGGCAGATGATTTAAATGCGTTGCCACCACACAATGGCAAATAGCTTTCAACCAAACGATTTTCTCGTAAACAAAGCAATTGGATGCCCGCCGGTCGCGAGGAAAATCCAATAAACAATGTTTTAAAAAGCAAGCTGTGTGACATGATTTATTAATAACAAGTAAATGTAGCATAACAATGATTGTAGGTCAGAGGATTCTACAGATCAGAAAATTATTATCTTTTACGACAGGGAAGGGCTTTTGTAGAAGAAAAAAATCGAATAAAATTGAGAAATGATTCTTGAAGACAAAAGAAAATTGATTATTATTCTATTGGCGTGATTATTGCTTTTTGCTGCTAATTTTTGCACTTAAATTAAAGTTTACGTTTGGAAGTGTTGTGTGCCCTTTTTTTAAAGTATTCCTTGTAAAACACTTGAATAAAATTTTAACCCAACAAAGGATTAATTCTCATATTGATGTCAAATTAAGCATAAAACCATTACTCCTTCACATTCTTACGGTACCAGATTTTTTTTCGTTCGACTTTCAGCACCAGAAAATTTTTGAATTAATTACTGAATTTGAGAATAATCCTTAGTAAATGCTTTACTTGATTATTTTTGTACTTGAAGTTTTAATGAAAATGTTAAATTGATAGCCAGTTGAAACATCTTAAAATTGAAAGTGTTCTATTATATTTTTTGTTTGAAATTTCATTAAAGGATTTTTGTACACAAATTTTTAAATAAAGATACCATTTTTAAATAATTAAATTTATTGATAACCTTTAAGTTGAAAAAAATAAACTTGATGATTTTCTGAAGCATATGGGATAACTCTGAAACGTTAAAATAAAAAAGGACATAAAATAATGAATATTTTTTAAGTAAATCTTCATTTTTACGAGCATTTATTCCTACACTACTTCTAATAGACAGTTGATATTTTATAAATGAGTTAATTAAATATTAGTTTAAAAATTGTGACTACCAACGCTGTTTTCCAAATTGATTGTGTTATAAAAATTATTTTGTAGTTAAAGGAAAGTTTTATAGCGCAAAAGCTAAATACTTTGCCAAACTAAATAGCAGAGGTAAAAATAATATTGGCATTATTATATTTGAAGTTGAATAAAATATTTTTAAAGTGCATATTAATTCAGATATATTTCGAAAAAAAAAAGCTTTCTCTAAAAAGCATTAATATGTCTCATGAATTCAGGTATAATAATTGCAAAAGTATAATAATTTCCAGCTACTGTCTCAATGTTTATCAAAATGCCTAACTTCTGCAAAAAATTTAAAAAGCGAAATATTATTAAGAGTAAAAATGCAACAATTCCTTTATTTCTAGGAATTATTTTCATATTTATATACATAAATAAAGTTCCTGAGAAATTCGAGCTTATATTTATTCACTGAACTCATGCAAATCTAATTTACAAATTGAAAATACAAAAATATATAAAAGCTTTCTATATAAAATAATTTGCAATCGTAATTCTTTTTTTCTTCTTTTGACTTCAGTGGAATCAAAAGATACTTCTTATTCTGTTTCTATTAAATGCGAGAAAAAAGCAAGTGCTATTAACAACAACGACTCTAAAAAAACAGAAGTATTATCCAGAAAAATTGAAGAAGATAAAACTAATATTTTTTTCGAGCAAAATGTAGTCCTTTAAGTATTTAAGTTCACTCTCGACTTTTTGTTGAATAATTTATTTTTTTATTTATAATTCTGAATTATTTTCTTTTATTTATATGAAGAACTGAAGTGAAGGATGGGATATCGTCTGCTGAACTTGATTCTATTTATTTTTTTATCTCTCTCTCTCTTTCTTTATGATTGGACATTTTTATTTATATTTCTTTATAGTTCCGCTGCTATGGAAAGTATTTTTCAATGACTCAAAAAGTGAATAAGAAATTCATTGCAAAAGTATGGGGGGGGGGGGTGAAAGCATTTTTTAGCGAAAGACATGCGAGAAAAATTCGAACGAAATTATTTTAGAAATGCTATAAGAGCAAATAAAAAATATAATTAAATTTTTTTATCTGTTGTAATTAAGATATAGATGTTATTAAAAAGACTTAAATTTGTAACGTTTTTCAGATATCTTGTGTTTTTCAAAATTATCTTTGTGAGAGTTTTTACAAATCAATAATTTTAAAAGTCATCTTTTCGTTTGATCTTGAAGAAGCAGAGAATAAAAAGGCTGCAGTATGAACAAAATAACTTTGTTTATTTATATTGTTACAAATACGTCAAATACTGACCGCTGCATTCTTAAAAATAAGCTTCCTTTTGTATTGCTCATTAGCATGTAAAATTAAGTTTTTCTGTTACAATTTTTATCGTGATTATGTTGCACATTTTTATAATGCATTTTCTTTTTAAATTTCAACTCAATTTATTGTTAATTAATTTTAATCATATATACTATACCGTTAAGTTCATACTATAATTTAATGTTATAAATTATTAATCATAGTTTTAAGAATAGAATTAGTTTTGATTCGGGCTTCAGGTTTTTTATTAAGGTATCCGATTACCATAAAATTGTGAATTTTGCCAAAAATTGATTAATTTCTTTCAAAAATTTATTTTAGAGTCCCTTTTATTAGCTTTATAAAAATGCCAAGTTTATTATTTTTCATTCACTAGAACAAAAAGTACAAGTGTTTTAGTAAAAACAGATGCCATTACTTTAAGCAAGATGTCGTACTTTAAAATGCGTTTTACTCGAAATGTGTTTTTTTTTTTTTTTAAAAATGTTCAAATGGGGACAGCGATTGCTCAAAAAATTTTGAAATTTTTTGTGTATGTTCTCTATGACAGTAGAAGTGTTTTAACAGTCCATTATGTTAATAACATTACTGTTTTTTAAAACATTTTCATACAATAACTAAGATAAAGTGCTATAGTTTTTGTAAAAATTAAAACACCTCTTATCCTGAAGGTCATTTCGAAAATGAATAACATAGAAATACATCAGAATTGAAAAATTGAAAATTTGTTCATAAATTTTTGGTACAAAAGGAGCAGCGTCTATGTTATTTTGGTACAATTGTACCTTTGGTTTTTTAATTGTACCTTAATCCTTTAGTCACCAAATCTAGAAGTGGGATCTGACATTAGTCACCAGATGCGGGATGGGATCTGAAAATGGGAAGTTCTTAATCCTGATTATCCTGCTCAGGACAATGAAACAAAATTATGAAATTATTGTATTGTCATCGGTTCTGAACAAGTGAGCAAAATTTGGAATTCATCTGACCTTTTAAAGAGGGTAGAAATTGAGTTCAAAGATTTCGATATATACAAGTGAAGCCTATAAAAGGGTGTTAAAAATATGCAGACATTGCTGTTTGTGCTCTACTAAAGCACATACGATGCGAAAAAGATACTTTTGTACAGCTTGCTGTACTCCACTATGTAATGATCTTTGTTTTTTTAAAAATTTTATGGAATGAAATTTGTATAAAAGCTTAAATTTCTGAAGGCAAAATATATCTAACTTATAATTTCTTTTATATATTTTAATATTGGCAAATTTTATTTTTTATATATCATGCATGCAATATGAAAAAAATATGCGAAACATAAAATGTCCTACTTTGAATAGTTCTTAGGGGGTAATGGGAAATATGTTTTCCCTCAAAAAATTGATTATAAAAATCAATTCAATCAATTCAATTGATTTTAAAATCATTTTTCAATCAAGCCAAATCAAATTCATTTTGCGTAATAAGCCAAAATGAATTTCTTTTTATTAATGAATCACAAAACATCAAAATATTTTAACATCATTTCGAGAAAAAAATGATTCTACAAAGGGTTAATTTCAATCTAATGGTAATAATAAATATATTTTTCCATCTGATACTGTGTAACAACAAAACATCACATATCTGCCAAGTTATTTTTTTGTTGTTAGTTTTGGTAGTCCTTAAATTGTTTTATTCTTTGAAACATTTTATTTTTTTGACTATGCTTAAATTGCCACTACCAAAATGAAAAACTACCGCCTCTTAAGCAATACTTTGCGAGAAACCTACATTTATCTTGAACTGAACCCAGCAATTAGAACTCTAAAAGCGTACCCAACGTCTTAATAATACGAACTCTCCAGGGTATTTCCGAGTGAGAAAGAACAAAATAATTTCTTCCGATACAACTACATTTAATTTCAATGAAAACACCATAAAACCCTCTCGTGTAAAGGAGTCTAAATTTGCTTCTGACACGTATTATGGATTGAACAATCTGCATAATTACTTGGAAAACTGATGGATTGCTCAACATGGAAATTATTTCCAGCATCCTGGAACCCAGACGTAACTTTAGCTTATTAATTACCATTGCGCTCAACACAATTCCGTTCTAGTGGGTGTAGCAACCGTGGCACGAACCGACCAATCACTCATCGTGTTTGCAAGAAAGGGACAAATAAAATCTTAATTATTCATGGTAGGAAGCCTAGGCCTAGCATTAATGGGGTTTTATTGCGTGCAGTACTTTTTCTAGTGCACGGAAATTGGTGGGCTAGATGTCGTATGCCGTTCACGTGCACATCGTGCTACGAGGTCGTTTTCTTTTTATCTTACTACATACAGCACATCGTTCTTTGTTTTATGACTGCAGTCAGCGTCTAAGAGCGTCTCCATACGTTGTTTGGAAGAATTGTAGTTTCCTGTTTTAAGGGCCACAGTATTAAGACTGATGGATCGCTGTGCCTTTTTTATTGCGCAATTTATTTTCAATTGGTTACATAATATACAAAAGGTTTCTGTGTGTGCGACCAATTAGCATTTTATGTCAATAAGAGTAATGCTTTCGATTCGTTACGAGACCAAGGTGGTGGCGTTTTAAATTGACGTTTTAGTTGAGGTATGGATTCGTAGGGTTTTAATGTTTGCGTATTTGCATAAATGTATCGTTTATTTTGATTGGTTGGATTTGGTAAAGTATTTTAGATACGTCAAATGATTTATTTTAAAGTCAGTCCTTTATTTGGGTGAAGATTCAATAGCAACTACTGATATGAATGAGATTAAATATTTTTGAAACATATTCAGGGAGGGAGTGGCCACCATGAAGCTATACCAACGGACGGATAATCGTTGAATTATGCGTAATGTAGAAAAAACAACTTCACAACAACAACGGAGAAAATCAAAGAAAAATTAATTAAAATATATTTATTGTTCCTAAACATTTTCTAGAATGTTAAAGTATTCTAACACGTTTAGAGTACTCTTTTAAAAATAGCATACTAAAACATTATAAATACTTTTTAGGGATTAATATCAATACTCAACCAATAATATTTAAAGTAAATTATCTAACCTATACAAAAATCACATATTAAGTGAAAATTACTGCAAATATTTAAAAAGTCTGTCAGGCACTTAGTGAAAAAGTAATATACTTATATAAATAAAAGTAATTATAAAATAAATTACATGCATTTATCTAGTGAATATACACAAATTTTACCATTTTAATAAAATGTAAAAATTTTAAAGTTTATCAAATAACATTGTAAAACATGTGGCATATATTTATGAGGCTATTATTAAAATAACAGGCCATGACTAAAAATATAGTCACACATTAAGAACTTTTTCAGTACATTCCCTAGAAAATAATACAAATATGAAGCTCAAAAAGTTCCATAAAAATACATTTATAATATATTTTAAGTTATCAGACTCTCCGTAATAGATTTTGAACTATTTAAATACCCGATTCAGGCACATTAATGACTGACTTCCTATTTTTCTAATTTTAATGTAGTTTATTGTAACTCGGTTTCTGTGTAAAAACAAGATAATATATGTTTCGTAAAGCCAAAATTTCTCTATTCAATAAGATAAAAAAAATATGTGTTTTGATCGAAATCGGTCATTTTATCGTGTTCGGATACCTTAAACCAAGAGTGTCAAACTCTAGACCCGCGCATGTGGCCCACAGCGAGCATTTTTGAGGCCAGGCCAATATACCAGCACACAATAATATATACGAAAGTTGGGGCAAAAGTCATGGAAAATTATTTATTTTCTTGAATATACCAGTCCGGTTGGAAAATGTGACATATACAGATGAAAGGACAAGGTGTTAACTACATGTGTGGACAGTGAATAGCACTGAAATATCGTAGCACACTAATTTATTACGGCAGTATAAAGGGTAATATGGCCTTCACAGTGCAAAAGAATGACGACACAGTACACATAAAGTTGACATGACGATGCGTTTATTGCGCGTTTCTCGATCTGTCTTTGTTTGTTGTCTCGATCGACTATCTTCATCCATGAGCTGCTCGATGACGGCACGTGCCAAGTCGGTCTGCACCCTGAGCAGCCGTCCCGAGCGTTGCTCATCACTGGTTGACACACGTCCTTGCTGAAACTTTCCTACCCACCGTGCAACTGTACGGTATGGTAGGGCATTATTCGCAAGGGCTTCCACAAATTCACTATGACATTCCATCTCATTTCTCCCTCGGAGAACAGCTATTTTTATAAGGAAAGCGCGCTGCTCAACGCGGGTTACTTTCATCTCACAGGACACTCACCAACTGACTGATTTCACAGCCCTCGCTGCGCTACTACCAGCTATCACAAAACCATCTGTTGTTCTGCATACACACTATGCCTACAGAACTTCCACACGACTCGTATACGTTTGTGATCCGTTCAAATATCTACAAGAAAAAAAAAGTTGTCATGACTTATGCCCCAATCCTGGTACAATAAAATAACAAATTGACGCAAAAAAAAGAAATAGGCAGAATTAGCTAAACGATTTTTGAATTTTATTCTTTTCTGTGGCTATATTAAACAAAATGCTTAAATTTATTTTGAGTATACCACAATTAGGTAAATGCTGTACCTATGGAATGATGAAGATTGATTTTTTTTGCGACCACCCAAAGTTAAGCCTTGTTTGTTTAGCCAAAATTGGCCTTTGAGTTTGACATCCTTGCCTTAGACAATATGCTGCAATTGGATCTACTGAATTGTTTTTGACTGAATACACTAGAGAGAACAATAGTTTTCGTGTTTATTCCTAAACGCATCCTTTGATCATAAATTCAGATTTTTTTGTATTTCTTGGTTAGGACAGGAATTCAAATTTTTCATAGAATATAAGGTTTCTTAAAAGGTACTTTTCGAAAGCAGTTTTTTTATGCTTCTTGAGGAATACCTTTACTATATCCATAGTAACTTTACAACCCTAGTGCTAGAAAATTACAAAATAATATTTGCTACAGTGTTACATCCTTCTCTGCATGCGTCGTACGTGTAACATTATGCATAGCTCACTTAAATTGCTAATATCTTATTTAAAATAAAAAGTACGTTTATAAACTTTAAATATGAGGAACCGAATATTATAAAAGTTGTATTCAACGTTTTAAATGCTCACGACATCCAAAATAACACCTATTAAAGACGATTAATTCAGATAAATTTACAAGCCACACTTAATGTCGGGCCAGACTCTTCACACAAGTGGCTTAGTATTGCTATCTATCGACGCATAAAAGGACTACTAACAAACTGGCATTTTCCCCAACTGGTATTCCCCCGAATTACCTTACGGTT
The DNA here is from genome assembly GCA_019973975.1 of Trichonephila clavata. Taxonomy (NCBI): domain Eukaryota; kingdom Metazoa; phylum Arthropoda; class Arachnida; order Araneae; family Nephilidae; genus Trichonephila; species Trichonephila clavata. Next base: position 65,204 of record BMAO01035462.1, on the reverse strand, counting down.
TGCTGAGGTGGTGACTGTCCGTAACGGTTTCTGTTTTACAACATCTGAAAAGAGTATACTTCTTTATGAATTACTCTGTATTTTGAGTACTTATCTTGTTAAATTTCATTTTTGGCGCTTAAATGTTTCTTAGCTTTTTCTGTGGTAAACAGGGTCGGATAGAGATTAAAATTTTCCCTCTAACAAACATATATTGATAATCAAATTTTCAACCAATTTCCTACGATTTCACTTAAAAAGAACTAAAAACCATTAAGTCAAAAGCCTAAATTCATACCAGAAGCCTGAGTTCATCTGTAGCAGAAGTATCAGACTTTCCTTGTTCATTTTACATAATCGATAGACTGATCCATCTCTGCGGAAGTAGGATATCACTTTTCCTGCCAGCTAATTTCACGATACGAGAGTTTTGAAATTAACACTTCGGCTACCTTGTACAATGATTAAATGAAATATTATGCTAAACTCAGCTTATCTCCCCAAAGCTCGAACTTGAATACTAAATTAGATCTAGATATTTAAATTCACAAACATTACTAAGCGAGATTAATTTTAAAGATAGTAGAAATAATTGTTTCTGTCATTTATATAAACTTTCTGATAGCATATTTAGTTATCTTGTTTCAGAATTTCATCAAATTATAAACCTTGTTCATTTTTAAGTTAAACCAGTCTGTAAATTAATTCTTTTTTCTTGCATGGTGGTTGTTCTGTGGAACTTTATTAGTAAAAAATTCTCCTTTAAACTTAATTCTTAGCAATACTGCGTTTAATTGGTATTTGATACGAATATTGTCAGATCTGAAATAGGAATATAAAAAATATTTAAAAAAGACAAATATAGCACGCTCTGATTTTTTTATTAAAAAAACATTTCTTACTTAAAGTAAGGATAAGTTTTAGGATATACATACATATGTAAGATAATACAACAATCAGTGGCAAAAGCATTCTTTTGCGTGTATGCTGTAGCTTAGCAAAAGATCTTAGATAAAATTTGTTTTTGAAGAAAAGTTTGCATATACAAGGTTAATATACAGCAAATTGAACACATTTTATTGGATTAATTGCTTTAAAACGTTTTTTTTTAACATTTTTTAAGAAGCGTTAAGTTTTTAGAAAATGCTAGATTGTCTGTGTGTGCGTGAGAGACAGAGAGAAAGATATAATATAGGGGATGGTAATAAGTGTTATCAAATAAAGTTATCTGTTCAGTGTAAAAATATTGATATGGAACTTTATTGATTGGAACGAAAAGAAAAAGCTATGAATCGAGTTCATTTCATACGCACGTGTACTTGTATACGAGTAAATATTTATAAATACTGCTGACCACCCACAAAATACAACATTATGAAAGTAGCATACACAAACCTCTTTTATGGGGTAGGAGAAGTGCATTCTAAGAATACGTAGACGAAAGCACCTATGGGTATTCTCTATAGCAAAATTAAAAGGCTGTTGATCTACTGGAGAGGAGCCCCCCCCCCTTGTGTAAACCACTAATTATGAAAAAAGTACCTGAACTGCGTGGAATTTTCATCGTGCATTAACCTCCGTTATACATTCAAATTATCAGCAATTTCGCAGTAGACGTTCATCATGAGCGCCTATACTGACAATAGCAAACTCTATGAAAAGAGAGTTTTGCGGTTATTTTAAATGAGCAGTGCTTAGCAGGCCTCTAAGAAGAACATGAGCTTCAGTAGAGAACATTTCAAAGTTTGATCGAAAGAGAATTGTTTACTGTACGGATTATCTTATTGAGAAATCATTGATCATGTCGGAAATAACCAAAAAACTGTGATATAAATCTGTAATCAAAGAATGCAGGAGGAAATGACTGACAAACGGCAATGATTGCAAAACCCGCTTAATCGTCGATTACACTACATGTGATAACAGGCATATTGTACACATGACAGTGATGGATCACTCTGTCACATCAAAAACATATCACAACAATCAGTATCCGGACGCATCACTCAACAAGGGAATGCAAGCAAGGCGTCCATTTCTATTGCTTTGTTTTCTGTTTACTTCTGTCTCAAAACCACAGGCGTGTGCAACAGTGCATTGAACGATGGACGTGCACCATCAAATGGCATGACATTGTCTTTACAGATGAATTACTCTTCAGCTTCCGACAAAACGATGGTCTGATAAGAGTCTTGAGACATCTTGGAATGAGATGGCTTAACTATTGTATTACATATTGCCGTACTGGTTCTGCATCCGATATTATGGGTTTGGGTGGAATTGAATTCCACTCCCGCACTCTAATACATATTTCCGGTACAATGACGATCCAACGCTATATTTTTGAAGTATCGTGTAACATTTGTCCTTTTTCATTTCGAGAGTTCTGCATCCACGTTTCAACAGGGCGATGCGTAACCACACTTGGTGCACTGCGTTTTTTTCGCTCAACCTATTGCATTAATAATTTGGCCTGCCTATGCTCCCGGTATATCCTTTACCGAATACATCGGTTAAGCATAGAAAAACCACTGAACTGGTATAGATCATACGCTGTTACACTAAATCAACTTTGGTAATGTGTAAAAATTACATAGACTTTCAAACCCAAAAATATCTAAAACTACTTTCATTTAAAGGCGAAGTATGAAGCAGCAGTTGATGCCAGTGACAGCAGCAGTACTGATTTCGTTTTCTTCTTCACCTCGCAGGAGGTCGTACTTTCAATCATCTTACCTTTGTGTTGTGTGATCTTTCGAATAAATTTAGCTTTGCTGTGTGTTGTTTCTTGTCATTACATTTTGGATAAACATGTAGTAAATGTATCTGATTTTATCAAATCATTTTTGTAGTAGTATCACTTAACTTACTCAGTAATATGTAAATTATTTAAAAAAGAATGATGTGCATTAAACTGATATTACTTTCACTCTAAATTTTAAAAGTAATTCTTAAAAATATAAACCATTGAAGAAAAACTTTTTACCTGCCTTCTTCCAAATGGGACGGGTGATGAGTGGATGTACTGTTCTTAATTAAAAGAAATCCCTTAATTCAAAATGAAGTGGCTATTTGAATTTTTGCGTTAACTATATTTAAACAAATTCACATGTTTTTTAAAAGTTAAGATTATTTACAACTTAAAGCAGGATTTATTACATATAAGAATCCAGTGAGCTCTAAAAAATATACGTATGCTATCTCTCAGTTCTTGAGACACACTGCCCGTTTGCCAGAGGGCGTTGGTAGTTGAGGCTCCCGTAGATCTCAGGTTTCCAACACTGTAGTTTTTTTCTTTTTTAAATTATCTAAAAAAGAACGACTGAACTGTACTTTTATTATTATGTTCTTTTAAATATATTATTCAAGATTTAAATATCGAATGATACTTATGTTTTATATTTGGCTTATTGTTAAGAGTATATGCCATCAAAAATATACATAAAAACAAAATGTTTGAGAAATTATTTTTCCGTTTTTCAATACATACAAACTAGAAAGAAAGTTTAAATAAAAGCTTTTTTCATGTCTCTTAGAACAACAAGCTGCTTTCGTGAATTAAAGACATTGGAAGATGAAACTTCCAAGTGGCATATTTTAATTTTAATATCTAATCAATAGTAAGTATTTAAAAGTTCTGAAATACAGTGAATGCCACTTGAACTATCACGATAGAACATTCATGATCGGATAGTGAAATTGTTGATTAAACCAAATCGTATCGAGTCAATTTTCGGTTAACCAGTCGCAAGTCAGAAGGCCCCTCTTATAATAAAATCACATAGATAAATTTTACAGTTTGATATTTCTCTCTCTCATAGGTTTAATTTTTTAAGAGATTTCATTAATGGCAAACATTATGTTCATTTTACTTCTTGTAAGTTAACTGGAATGCAACGTGTGTCACTTTTATGGGCCAATTGCACTTTAATTCAGGTCGAAAATTCAGGAAAGTCCTCCTACAACATGGTTCCCAGGACATAATTTTAGCAAAGTACGGTTTGAAGATTAAATTCCGAAGAAACACTGTAAGAATGAAAGTCAAAATTAGAGAAATTTCCGCACATTAGGGAGAAAATAGAGCTTTTTAAGGGCGCAGCATATTTTATAAGAAGAAATTTTTCATTTGAGCTTGTACATTCCATTAGTTCGGGGCAACTAACTGATGGAAAAAAAACTAAATATATTATTCTTAAAAATTAAAAAAAAAACTTAGACGAACAGTTAGAATTATATTTTTGAAATGAAGGTCCTTCCATTGAAAAAAAACATTAATTTTTGTACTTGGCATTATATCAAGTAATCAATAGAAATCCAGCTGAAAGCAAAAAATCTAAAATTTACTTGAAGTAAAACAAAACCATGCTGGAAGAAAAAGATTCAGAGTATCCGGATACCTTGCCGAAAAGACGCTCCTACAAAGATTGTGATGTTAATAATGATTATGAAAAAAGAGCATGGTAATTTTCGAATAGAAAGGTTTTAACTTCGCCAAAAGCGAATACTTTTGGAGGCGGCACACAAAATAAGCACAAACAAAAGCTACTTATGCAGTTAATTTTTACCAATTTTGCTGATTTACTTTTGCAGATGGACAATGACAATAAATGTTTGCAGATGGAGATATATCGTTGGCGATCGATTGCAACATTTGGCGATTTATCGCCTGTGTCCAGTTAATCGAACAGTACCGATAACATTACGGAATGCGTATTATTTTGTAACTTTTTTTAATATAATTGTTTTAAAAATATACTCTTCCTAACTATAAGAATATAACAATATTTTCTAATTTCTTAACCCTAACTTTCCTTTTTGGCACTGATTATTTGTTTCTCAGAAAAATAGCATACTTTAGGAGCATAATAATCATATTTTGTGAACTTACCTGTATTAATGTAATGTGTATGAGCACAAAAATCAATTATTGTAAGCATTTTTTGTATACTTTTTTGTAAAATTAAATTTGTATGTAAGCAATTTTCTGCTCATGTCACTCATTCTATCATGCAAATGTTTATGGATGGAATCATACTATCAGTACGATCCCTTCACCGAAAAGGCAACTCTCTCCTATGAATGATTCATAAGGTAACCTTCACAATTCCTTTGGCTTCAGCCATGCCCAGTGAGGATGGAATATGCATCTCTAACATGAATGTATTCAATAAAGAGCAAGAAAACCCGTCACTTGTCGTTTCAACAAAGTTTAGCCTCGGCTGCTTGCTTAGATCCTTCAAAGGAGAGTGGGTTTCCGAAGGAGTCTTTTATCTACTATTTGTAGCAACGGATAGAAATTCTTTGAAATTTTGATGGTGGTTTGTGGGAATATTGATCGCCGGAGGAAACTGACACGTATAGGCGATGCGAAATGTTGAGATGTTTTGCACTTAACTTTTTAAAAATTATTCAAAGAATATATACAAAGTTAGTCCTTTTTTAGAAGAAATATCAACCTGAGAATGATGATTGATTCAAGATTAAACAAATTTCGATAAAATACTTTTTTTAACATTTTGTCTATATATCTCTCTCTATATATATATATATAAAGGAGAAAAGCGACTCACTCACTGACTGACTGACTGATTGACTGACTGACTGACTGAGTGACTAATCACGAAATCTCTGGAACTATTCAACCTACAGACTTGAAATTTGGTAGACATGTTCCTTTGATAAAGTAGACATCAGCTAAGAAAGGATTTTCCGAAATTCGAAACGCAAGGGGCGTTACGGGGGGTTAAGGGCTTTAATAATAATTGTTTCCATGTTTAAACTACTTGATGTACAATCTTGAAATTGGGTAAGCGGATTCCTTTCAGAGAGTAGAGATCCGCTACAAAATGAGTTTGCTGAAAATCGACCCCCAAGTGGCGTTGCAGGGGCTTAGGGGGCGTTATAGATAATTATTTCCATTTTTAAACTATTTGACGCACTGTCTTTAAATTTGATATATAGATTCCTTTCGTAGAATAATGATCAGTTACAAAACGGGTTTTGTGAAAACAGACTTCTAAGTGGCGTTGCGGGGGATTAAGGGGCGTAATAGATAAATATATCCGTTTTTAAACTACTTCACCTACCTGCTTGAAAATTGGTAGGTAAGTTTCTTTCATGGAGTAAATATCCGCTACAAAATGGGTTTTTAAAAAATTGACCCCCAAGGGGTGTTGCGGGGGTGGGGGATTTAAGGGGCGTTATAAATTCCTATTTTTAAGTTATTAGACGTACAGTCTTGAAACTTAGTAAGCAGATTCCTCTCATAGGGTAGAGATACGCTAAAAATGGGTTTCGTGAAAATTGCCCTCAAGTGGCGTTGAGGGGACTTAAGGGGCGTTATAGATAATTATTTCCATTTTTAAACTATTAGACGCACAGTCTTTATATTTGATAAAGATATTTCTTTCATAGAGTAGAGATCAGCTATAAGAAGGTTTTGTGAAAACAGACCTCTAAGTGGCGTTGCAGGGGAATAAGTGGCGTAAGAGATAAATATTTTCGTTTGTAAACTATTTGACCTACCTGCTTGAAAATTGGTAGGAATGTTTCTTTCATGGAGTAAATATCCACTACAAAACGGGTTTGGAGAAAATTGACCCCCAAGGGGGTGTTGCGGGGGGTTAAGGGCAGATATAAATAATTATTTCTCTTTTTAAACTATTAGACTCGCAGTCTTGAAATTTGGTTAGCAGATTCCACTCATAGGATAGAAATACACTGCAAAATGTGTTTTGGGAAAATCGACCCCTAGGTGGTGTTGCGGGGGTTCAAGGGGCGTTATTGATAATTGTTTTGCATTTTTAATTAATTGGACGCACAGTCTTCAAATTTTGCTAAGCAGATTCCTTTCATAGAGTACAATTCCCCTACAAAATGGGTTTTGTGAAAATTGACCCAGAAGTGGCGTTACGGAGGCTCAAGTGGCGTTATAGACAATTATCCCCATTTTTAAACTGTTAGACGTACAGTCTTGAAATTTGATAAGCAGATTCCTTTCGTAAAGTAGAGAACCGCTACAAAATGGGTTTCGCGAATATCAACTACCAAGTTTAATTTCGGGAGATTAAGAGGCGTAATCGATAAATATTTCCATTTTTAAACTACTTGATCATCCTGCTTGAAAATTGGTAGGCATGTTCCTTTCATGAAATAGAGTTCCTCTAACAAAGAGTAAAATGAAAATTGACCCCTAAAGATGTTTGCGAGGGGTCAAGAGGAGTTACAGAAAAAAAATTCCTGTTTTTAATTGTTAGACCCATATACTTGAAATTTGTTAAGCATGTTTCTTTTGTTGAATAGGGATCCACTAAGAATAAATTTTAAGCAAATCAAGTTCTGGGGGGTTGCAGGGGATTACTGGGACGTATTGACAAAAAAAATTACTTTTTCGAGCTACAAGAACTATAATAATGAAATTTGGTTTGCATTTTTCTTTTGTTGAATTGAAATCCGCTAAGAGCGGTAATTTTGGAAAACGGCTCTCAACGGGATTACGAGGATATTTATAGTAAAACTTTTGCTTTTTTCTGTTAGATTTAGACTTGAAATTTGGCTTGCATGTTCAATTTACGGAGTAGAGATCCACCGAAAATTGGTTTTGCGGGAATCCACTTGGTTTTTGAGTTACGAAAGAGCAAACATCATCCTATGCTTCAATTTTAGAGATTTTTAGAAAATACAAATTAGATGAGTTCTGCCCTTTTTTTTATCAACAGGTGACAGTTACAGGTATAAGTATATTTTTTAATTCAATCGAATTCTTAATGCTAGGACTTAGATATCAATAATTTATAAATATATATACGCAGTAAAAATTTATAAAACATCATGAAATACCCAGCGAAGCGGACGGGTAACAGCTAGTATATATATGAAGCGCTTGAATATTTATATTTTGAAATTTAGTCTTTACAAGATCAAAAAATACTGTTACGTGGAATATCATATTGTAAGAAAAAAAATGCTGTTACAAAAAATATATTTTAAAAAGATACTGTTAGTAGAATATCATGTTGTAAGAAAATAGAAAATAGTATTACGTAAGCCCATTTTGCTGGAGGTTTACCAGATATATTTGCCAGTCAGTTTTACATCGTATGAATAACCTGTATCTATGAAGAATATCTTCATTTTATATTATGCTAAGGATTTACTTGAAAGGGGTTTAAATATTTTTTCCTTTCTTTTCTTTTACTATATATGGTTAAAATTGAAAAAAATGAATTAGGATTTTTAAAGATTTTTAAATGATCTGTGGTTAAAAATATTTAGAAAAAATATAATTTTAAAGCTCGGAATTCATGTGTTATATCTTGCCTGTATAATTCGTTTCATTTCTTTTAAATTCAAAGATTACGGTTAAGATAAGGAATGTCACTTAAAATGATTGGGATGAATAATTAGTTAAAAATTTAGGTCTTAGCTTGAGGGTGGTCTAAACAATTTAACCCACTTCATTTTCAGAAAAATTACATGTTTTTCAAAAACACTCTAAAAAACACTTTTTTTTGTTGTGAAATTATGTTTAAAACCTCGCATTTAAATAATAAAAGCCTTTCTAGAATTTTATACATACACTCTATAGAACCCAGTGACCTGCGACATGCTTAATGTCTCAAACGGATTCTTGATGGCATGAAAAGAGGTATAAAAAATTCAGCGTGGACACATTTAATCTTGAAACTAACAAAACTTCAATATTTACATTAAAAAAAGACAAGACTATAATAAAATATAAATACGAATTACCAAAAATAAAAGACTGATATTAAAAATGCATAATAAAATCTCTAAATTAAATATATATATATATATATATTTAGCTCTTAATTATTTAAGAGAAAAACGTACTTCTTTTATTTCAATAGGGTTTGAAAGAATGCAGTTTTTACTTTTCACATTATTCATCAAGAAAATGTTGAATGTTGTAATAGCTACATAAACTTCCTTTTTTCCCCTTCAATTCTCCGCAGAAAGATATTTTTCTTAAGTATTTATTTGTGTTGTCTAATGTTTTATGGAGCAACAAGAAAAAATTAAATATGCAACAATAGTAATAAACTATATTTTATTTTAGTTTCCACTATTACTATTAACATCAATTCCATAATGATTATATAACTAGTGAAACAAAATTATCTGTCAACTTACCTTTCTCTACGTGGTTTGTTTTACTTTTCAGTTTACGAAACCTTATTCCAACTCTTTTTTATATATGTCCAACATGTTTTAGATTGGGAAACAGAGTCTTTTTCTGTAAACATCTTTTACTTCATCAAAAGTTTTAGAGTCTCCGACATCATACTAGGCAGTATTTTGCAACATCCTATGAATTTGTTGACTTTTCAAAAATATGACAAGCCTCGACTGGTTCCAAGTTCGATGAAAATCTTTTCATAAAAGTTGCTGTTAATCTTCATACTTAATTTTCCACTTTTGAATTGCGTGTCTATAAGTACTATAATAAAGTTTCAACGTCCTCATCTTTTCCAGCATCAATAGATATTCAACTTACGCAGCCACTTTAAGAAGAAACTCCATAGTGCCATAGAAACACTACCATTTATAATATCGCATACAGGAAAAATTATTTAACACATTTGCCGTCTAATTCATCATTTTTATCCTATAGAAGCAGTAATTAAAAAGTTTCTTTTTGTGAAGATGAAATGCAAACTTAAAAAGAAGGTGGAGATCGATTCAATACAGATTAAACTTTCATCTTGCTGAAAAACCCCTCTCATTCATAATCTCATATAATTTGTGTAACTTCTTGGATGTACTAAATGGTGATTTTAAATAGTACTTTTTTTTCTTTGTAATACAAAGAAAAATTTGAAGCTTAAATCTTCCGTTTTCTACTAGATATTATCTTTTTGTTCTATAATATTCTCTGCCGGAGTTAAAATATATCAAAAAAGTTTGCAAATCAATGTCTCTTTCCAGTTAAAAATTCTGGCCGATTTTTTCCCCATCATATTTAGATTTGTTACACTGTTGTACGTAGTTTCATTGAACTAACAGTTAGGTGATCCTGACTTTATGAAACAGTACATTTTGGTTACCATAGAACCTTTTTTACGAGGACGATACGAGCGACACGTGACCTCACATTTTCCAGACAAACACACTTAAATTTAAATTCAATCAATTAAAAAATTAAAAAGTATAGAAAAAAAAACATGATCAAAGTAGACTTGATAAATGTAGAATGTAAATGTATGAGGAACAGCGATTGTGTGTGTGTCGAAAATAGTGTTGCCATTCTTTTATAACAAATATGTTTGGAATAATTATATACAAACTACAAACAGAAAATTGAAATTTTGATTTTAAGATTCTGTTTTAAAGAAGACAAACAAACTTAAATTTAAATTCAAACAATTAAAGAATTAAAAATACAGGGAAAAACTTGATTAAAAAGTGTGATAAATGTGGAACGTAAATATATGAGGAACAGCGATTGTGTGCGTCAAAAATAATACTGCCATTCCTTTATAATAAAATTGTTAGGAATAATTATAGCAAAACTACAAGCTGTAAACTAAAATTTTGATTTTAAAATTCTGTTTTAGAGAAATGAATTTTGCTATAAAAATGTCATTTTACTGTAGACTTCTCTCTTTTAAAACATTTAGTATTATTAAAATTGATACATCTAAAGTTATATCTTAAGTTGAATAAAGACATGGAATTATTTGGAATCTTAAAAACGATTTTTCATTAAAAAAAATTACTTTTTTAACTTAATCAGATATAAAACAGAATACAATTTTCTCATTGCATGTTACAGTTGAAAATTCGAAGACAAAATTCTAATGTGGATATTTTTATGTTTTAATTTTATTTAACCTATATCTCCTTTCTGTTAATCCAATTAAAAATTCTTATTGATCTTTCCCACCTGCCATTTTAAATTCATCGGAACTAAATGTATTTAGCAATCATTGCATGAAGTAAAAATAATCGGCTTTTTTAAATGCACCTATTAAAATTTCTTGACGGTAGTTTTTTTACATTGAAAATAATTTGTTCTATCTTTATGTTATTACAAGTAATTGTAAGCTGTCTTCGAATTTAAAGACTTCTCACATTTGTTGTGGACAAATGAGAACTCCAAATAAAGTTACCAACGTGAGTTGAGTCTTCCAACGGGTAATTAAATTACAAGTAACTAATTCTAATTCTCAGGAGAACCATAGTAACCTTAATCCTAATAAATACTACAATAGCAGAGAATCCATTGAACCTAATTGAAGGAACAAAGCACTTTAATGCCGTCTGCTGGCCAAATAGCCTCTCTTACTTCACTTCACTTCACTTAGCATTACAAATAACTTACACCAGCTACTCTTACAACCTAAAATTATTAGCGGCTAGTAATAGACAGCTTTTACCCCGAGATTAACAGGAAAACATTAGGTCTAAGTCGACCGCCATTATTTTCCATAGCTTTCCCGTCGCCTTCGAAACGATTCCGATTAATCTTCCGATGGATGAATCGTCCCGTGGCCATCGCCAAACGACTATTTATTAGCGTTCGCGTAAAATTTCCTAATCAGAGGACTTCGTCAATTACTTTTGCTAATATTCTGGGCCCGTGGTCGTAATTTTTGACGATTAACACACTTTTGCGAGATTATGGGTGTTGAGGGGGACTTTTATGGCATCCAATCTGAGGGAGTTAATTCCTGTTCCGGATGTGATTTGAAGATGAAAGTGCACTGGTTTGAGGGTTAGTCTGAACGTCGCCTGGTCTAATTTATTGGGAGAGCGCGAAGTCATATAGATTTCATAACTTGAGATGGAATGGCTACATAAATCAAACGTTGTTACCATTTTTTGAGGTTCCTGATGAGCAAGCTCTAATCTATCTAAATTGTCAAGGGTATCCTGAAATGTAAAATTGTAGTATTGATGCGGGATGTTTTTTTTTTATTATCTGTGCCTGCAGAGGAGGAAACTTGTTATGATAGAATATAAAAAGTTTCCTCTTTGGATTTCTTACAAAAAGAAAAGGTTACTTAAATTCTCTGAATTTATTTTTTATACAATAAGTTAGAAAAATATATATCTTCAACTATTCAATTGCAAAGTATCATTTTTATCTTAATAATGGAAGTCCAAAAATTATAAAAATTTTAAATATCAGACGTTATTGAAAAGTAATTATGTTAATTTTCTATATTAAAAATGCAATGATTTTTTCAGTCATTTTTAAATTGCATTGAATATCCTACTAAAGTTAAAAGGCATAAAATAATTTATAATATAACTTCAAAAAACGAAAATTATTTCATCTAACCGCAAAATTCATGTTCTAATTTAAAAAAAAAATATTTCAGATTTTAAAAATATTTCTTGGTTAGAAGTTTCCTGATTAGTTCAGATTTCTTGGGATACTATACTTTAAATTCTGCATTATTGTGTCTCAAACCTCATTAATAAGAGCTAGCAATTATTTAAATACAGTTGTTTTACTCACTATATAATCAACTATTTTGTGCTTAAAATAATAAAACAGTTCTTTTTTTTAATTTACATGTTGTTTATAACTCAAAAATAGTTAAGAAATGGTAAAAGTGTCTCTTACGGGAATTATTTTTTGCTCTATTTCCTTCTACAATTCCATCTAATTAAAATATCTAATTTTCTAGTTATAAATTTTGATTCACCAGTACCAAGAGAACCTGTAGATCTACTGCGCCCAAGGCCCGAAATGAGTTTTAATTGGCACTGTAAGTACCCAATAAATTAATAATTTTTATTACATAAAATTGCGAAAAATTGGAGGGAAATGGGTCCATATGTATTACATTTTTCGTCAAACGTCGCCAAACGTCCCGATATGCAGCCAATGGTGGAAAATCATTCCCAGGCACGTTCAGTTACAGTAATAATAATATAGATGACAGAATATGGTGACATCTTTTGACTTGGTGTAAATCACACTATACTGGTTTTTGGTCTTTTGATTTGAAGTATAAAAATACTTAAATATATTGTTACGTAGATCGGAGTACGAGGATCTTAGAGTATCACTCTCAAAGAACAAAACAGTTCTTTAGAAATGATGAAAATTTATTGTAGAAAAACAATCCTTAAAATATAGGATACAGCACTAAAATTCGCTTAAAAAATCGAAATAGGCTTTCACACCTTCTACAGCGCTCAGACACAACTAGCAGAATTTAAAAATTACAATTACGTAAAATGTATTTGCGCTAGTGGATTCGTCAGCAGTAAAAACAATACCGACTCAGTTTCAGTGAGCAACCCCTAGTTATATGCTGTACTGATCTTTCTCGAAAGATCCGCTTGCGTCATAGATCGTGATATAATTAGATTTCTCCAATAATTTCCAGAAGCATCCATATGATAGCTAAAACGCCAAAAATGGCCATCAACCCTCCGAAATGGTCACCAATTTGCAAAAATGATGCCAAATTGGCTGTATCGCCAATATTTCGCCAAGTTTCGATTAAAATGCCATTATAATGTAAGGGGCAGCATTGCTTGCAAATATTACAATTTTTGTCATAAAATAAATACCACAGAAAGTAATATTAATGTATTAAACATCCAGATATAAATTATTCACACAATTTGAAGCATTAATTACGCAACATTCGTAACAATATATTTATATTATCAGATTTTTCTGATAACAAATATAAAATGCAAATAACTAAAAATTCAAGACCTTTGAAAAACCTTTTCAAACACCAAAAAATACGAGCATTAAAGCCCTCATCGATTTATTTCGCCAAAAAAAAAACACTTAATTTTATAACGTCTCTAACCGGCTGTATTTTTTAAAGAACATTTAAATATTAAAAAAAATTGATATAAGGAATTTATAAGCTTCATTCAAACTTTAAAGGACTAATAAAGTTTTAAGCAACTACTTTTAAGTTTATTTTAAACATCATAAAATTCTGAAACAAAAAAGGAATATAACATAAGCCGAAGCATTCCCCATTTTAAAATATGACTCTTATATAGCCAATGCAGCCAGCCCATCTCGAATACTAGAGCACAACAAAATCAGTTTACAGATTTGGAAACAAGCCATGAGCAATGAGTTATAAAAATGTCATGATTATTTGTCATCTTTACGTCGTTAAAGTCGCATTTAGATTTCAAGCCCAATGACCATTGTAAAACAATGCCGAAGAACTGAAAACAATGTATCCGCAATGAATAAATGTATGTTTTAGAAGCATGATTTTATACAACGATTGTTTTGACAAGGAACTCATTTTTCATTGTTTTCATCATGATTCAACGTCTTATTTTAGAATTTTGATTTTATCACTGCCCGCCCTATACATAACGGTGGAATATTTATACATTTTATGCCGTAGCTCTAAAAAAAGACGGATTCTAGTTATGAAATTATTTTGTGTGATTCTGATTTAACTGTTTTTGCTCTATATATAGTATTTTTAATTATAATAACAATGATATATATATAAGATATATTTTTATAGTTTCATTCTTTAAATCTCGAGTTTAAAATTATTTTAACCCTAAATATTATCAGTTTGTTCTGTTTTGATTTAAATGCTTAGTGTGTGACAGAATTTTTTTTCTTGATAATTTGTGATAGACAATTATTATCCTTTTCAGATCCAGTTCTTTTTGAAATCATCATTTCACTAAAATCATCAGTCATTGACACAAGGAAATTTGCTCCAAAATATTTTTATGACGTAAACTAACGTAAATGAAAGTATTTTTCGATGAATTCTGAAGAACAAAAATGTAATATATATTTCACAATGTTACCCTATTTATGTGAATCCATTCCTCCAGCGATTATAATCGTAAAAACAGTTACAACTGTTAATTGCACAGTTCTGCAAAATTATAGTTTTTGATAAGTACAAAGGTTTCAGTGATTTTTATGTGCTGCCAATGCCCCCTGATCGGCATATGCCAGATATGGGGCCCACGAAATTCATCACGGCAAAAGGCTAGATTGCACGCCTGTCGTTAACTGTAGCCTTGAACACCAGGCAAGTGACAGTACGTTTTGGCTGTTTCCACCCCACTTTTGTGAGAACACCCTGGGGAGGGTAAGGGTGTTCTTTTCCACCAACCTCACGAGAAGACTTGCGGCTCGACGGCTATTTAGATTAACCCCATGCGGCGAAGGCACTATACATTTACCAGCATCCATGCCTTTTCCGGAATTTGAACTCTGGCCCAACGGCAGAGCACCCAGCGTCGCTAACCACTATACCTGATGGGTGGTAATGGGATTGATGTAATTCGATGTGCTGATTTCAAAATTGCCCACCATTACTTTCCCCATCACGTCGGGACTTTTGTAAACTCGATTTCGGTAATTTTGCTAAAATCCTATTTGAAAAGAAATTCTCTTGAACAATTTAGCATGTAACATCCAGCAACAGTAGTTTTTATCCATTTAAATCTATGTAAATATTGGTTCTTGATGATGTAAAATGATTTTTCAGTAAACGGATGAAAAACATAGTCGCCAGATCTCACAAGTTGCTTCTGGTTGAGAGAAAAACAAGATGTTTCCCTGAAGTTTAAATTTTTTATATTCATTTATAGTACAGTTTCTAGAAAAATCAACATACTATTTTAAATAGCTTTTGTTAAAATAATTTGTATCAAATATAGAGGAGGAAATATTATGCTAGTGTACATGAAAGTTTGAAACAAATTTTGAACTCCACAAAAAGCAAAACAAAACAAAGTTCCTATTTAAACACGTACTCTTTTTTCCCTTGAACTTCTATTTGACATTCTTAATTTCCACAATCCTCTCTAATTTACCCTGCTTTTCTTTAATTCCTAAATATGTTCTCTTTTTATTTAAAAAATATGTATCTTCTACTTTTATTCTTAAATTTTCTCCATTAACTATTCAATGATTTGTCGAACTTCTCACCTAAACTTCAATGCAAAAATATAGTTGGCCTCTCTGATCACCCAATTTCAGAAGCTTCACTCCCCCCATAACACTAAATATTTTCTCTCTTTAACTCGGACTCTTTTGTTGCAACCGTATTGGCTAAGCATCGTCCGACCACACCCATAACGAAAATTTTTCTATGTCAAGATTTTTTTCATCAATTTTTATGTTTATAAATTTATTTATATCAAATAAATTTTTTTCATTATTTTCATTAGTTATATATTTTACATTTTAAATATTATATATTAAAATGGGCAATTTTTGAAGGCGTTTTAATGTCATTTAAAATGTCATGAAAGGAGATGAAGGTTCGGAAGAACTAGGGGCTCCCATCCCCCCAAACTTCAAAACTACAATTATACACTCAGAAATAATAAATATGGCAGAATTTGGCGACATTTTTTGAATTGGCGATTCTTTTTCATTTAGCGAAATAAATTTATTTTATAATAGGTATAAATACCATTTTTTATCATTAAAACTGTGATTTGAAAAAAGCTGTAAAAAATATCTTTTGAACTAAAATATTAATGAAAAATATTGAACTAATTTTCTAATAAATGGAAAAATGTAGTGTTTCATTTGGGATTAACAATAAGCTCTCATCCCTCCCCCAAAGAACTTTTTTATATAAAACATACAATAAAAATAACTACTAAAAATTCAGGCAAGTACATGTAAAATAAAAGAGTTATAGGACCCTATTTAAGTCAAAAACATACTGCAAAAATAAATTAAAAGATATGTGTATTAAACAAGCTAAAGAGGAAAACTTCACAATTTATTTTTATTTATAAAAGCATTTCATCTGAAATTCCACATCAAAATCTTCAAAGAACTTCATAGCGACCTTTAAATAGTAAAAGATGATATCAAATGCTGATATCTTAAGACGTCTCTAGGTCTTACATTACCATCTAAAGCTCTTGTCTTACAAGCATAAATCCATGTAAAAGAATAATGGAAAGGCTTCCATTAAAGGCCCAGCAGCGTCCCCTGATAGTATCTTTTCTGTACAATCCATTCAGAAGTTCCCGAAGCTATCATCCATAGAGAATCCCGATGAACATTAATCATTCCATTAATAGATGATGGCTCCAGCCTCTACCCTAAAGGTTAGCGCAAAATACTTCCCCTTTTCAAAGTTGACGGAAGTCCCTATAATAGCTTTCGAGCTGTGCAGTAATAGCCTGTAATCTCATTTTCGGACATGCAAGTCAAATGGGATTTCCAGTGCAAACCTTAACTTCGACAAAGGCCAACGAGTGGTCGAACTCACAGTGAAATATTAAGGCAGCCAAATTTGCAGATAAATAAATCGATGGGCTGTAAATGAGGGATAAACAGTGAGGGAGGAGTTTTTGGCTGGAAATAGGTTAGTGTATGTTTATTGAGTTGTAGTTTTGTGGAGCTATGGATGGGGAAAGAGATATGTAAATCTCGAAAGTTACTTGACTTTCCTTTTGCTTTTGGCTAATGGATAACAAGCAAACGTAATGAATATCGAAAGATTTACCTTTATACAGTCGGATACTAATTTAGTGATCCCTTATTTAATTTCCCTATTTAACGAATTCTCTTCTTTTTCCCCCGATAACTATGAAGGCAAAAAAAAAACTTGTTTAACGAATAATAAACCCCGAAATATCGTGTTAATTCAGCAGCTGGGAAACTTTATTTTATTCGTTTGCGTTTGTAAAAACTAAATTTCTTTTTCAAATGACATGGAAATGTCCGGAACAGAAAAAGGTTTTTCTTGTAAGCATTTTTACTGGTGTGCAGATGAGTCTTGAGTTGGAGAAGAAATTTCTTTCTTGTCTTATCCCAATCCATTAATCAAGGGATATTTTAAGAATCTAACCATTATGATACATTTGTTGACGGACTGCTTATCTGTGCACCTGAAGTTGAGGATATTGTTGATTTGTCAGAGGCAATGAATAATGATTCTAATGTAGAAATTCGTAATAAACTTCTTATCAAAACTATTGCATTTTCTAATGTTTAACATTGCATGGAAACTATGAAAACATATCTCTCTCTTCAGCAGCAGGATATAAATGATGCAGTATTTTCTTCTCTATTTAAAATCGAAAAAGAACTCTTTCGAATCAGGAATCAAAAAGATTTTCAAACATCTATTCGTCAGTAGTTTAAAATTTCCAATTAACTGATGCGCAATAATTCACAAACAGTATTTTTAGCTGTTGAATAAAAAGTGTGTAATTTCCAACTATGGATAAATTTTGAGAAGTTGCTTATAGAATTTCCAAAAAAAATAAGTGCAAAAAGTCTGCATTTTGTTTGAAACGCCATCTGACGAATAACCCCGCTTAAGCAAACAAAATGTTTGGTCCCAATGAATTCTTTAAATCGGGGTCCGACTGTATTTAACCGAAAAATTGCATTCGAATAATAATCGAGCTCATTTTTTCTATTTTGCAAATTTTATCTCTACGGAAATATAGTTCTTTAATAAATAACTCTTAAGTGTTTTATGAATTAGAATTTAAAAAGTAAAATTATGTTACATTTATCAATATCTCTTAATAAAGAGTGGCCGTGGTACTCTAATGATTATGGATACGAACTCATGGTCGGAGTGTTGTGAGATCGAATCCTGCTGCCATTGAAACTCCGTCGTGTAGAGTGAGCCGATGCACGTTAAATCTATCAAGATTTACTGTCTACCTGTGTGTGGTAGTTAGGAGAGAGAAGTTCAAAATTATGAGGTCTTTTGCCAATAGCAGTCGGACTTTTTTTTATAGTACGATGTTAATGTAACTCTCACATTCACTCTTAATAAAGAATAATTTCTATTACATAAGAGCCAATTTTCCAAAAATTATGGAATTTTCTGGAATTTTTTTGTGCAATGTATAGTTTAGTAAAGCACATTGTTTTCAAAGTAAGTAAGTTCACCGCCAGTGTCATCTTAAGGTATCCGACTACACTAAAATTGTGAATTTTGCCAAAAATTGACAAATTTTTTTATGATTTTATTTTATACGCCGTCTTATTAGCTTTATAAAAATACCAAGTTTATCATTTTCCGTTCACTAGAACAAAAACTACAAGTGTTTTAGTAAAAGCAGATGCCATTACTTTAAGCAACATGTCATACTTTAAAAACCATTTTACTCGAAATACATTTTTTAAAAAAATACTCTCTCTCTCTCTCTCTCAAACGGGGTTAGAGATTGCAAAAAAAATTTTTTAAAATAATTAACTGACATTTTTTCTGTAGGTTCTGTATAATAGTAGAAATGTTTTAACCTTCAGATTATCAATCACTGCTTTATTACAAAATTTACAGTCCCTTATGTAAATATAATCACTGTTTTTAGCGCGTTTTTCACGTACTGGAACAAAAGCGCTATTAGGACGCAAATTTCGTCTTCTTCTTCGTCTTCGTTCCATATTTTGTCGTACCTTTTTCTCAGCCAATAAGCAACCAATTGACCTCGGGTTTTCGGCATTCGGTCACATTTGTGCCCTAGATGAGCCGAATCATATTTAAATTTAATCATTTCTAATTTTTTGTTTAAGTACAGTACTACTTTCTATTAGTAAAAAGCTCATTAGATGCATTATTGTAAAATACAACATGTGAAAAACGCTCTAAAATTACTTGGCCATGCCAATGATTGATATCTTGTTTTAAGCAATTTCATAAAATAACTGAAATAAGGGGCTCTAATTTTTGTAAAAATTAAAATAGCTCTTATCCTGAAGGTCATTTCAAAATTAAACACAAAAGTAACACATTAAAGTTGAAAAATTCAGAATTTGGTCATAAATCTTTGGTACAGAATGGGCCGCGTGTATGCTATTTTTTGTAAATTTTTACCTATTTTTTCCCATTTTAGTAACAATAAATTCTTTCTCTCTTCTTAATTTTAGCATTTTTTTCTTAAAATGTACTAAACATATCTAAAAATAACAAAAAAAATCCCATATCTCCATCTTTTAAAAAAAAAAGCTGTTGCAACCAGTCGGATACCTTAAGATTTCTTCAGCCTAGAGAGCATGTACAAAAGTAGGCTCCATCTTCGACAACTTTATCGAATTTTGTAAGAAAAGATGTAAAGTTCAACAAAAGCAATCCATATTAAAATGAAGTTTATTAGAAAATTCCTTTTTCTAAGTTTTAAACTCACAAAATTATTATTTATGTATTCAGAATCAACTTTTTTCTTACCTGTAGTACCCAACAAACAGCATACATTATCCAATTCTCGTATAAACGGTAACCAGTAACAAACAAATGTGCGTAATTCGCAAGCCCACAAGTCTGTACACATACCAACTCGACTGATTGCCGCTTTTCAACTAAATGAGTAACGGCAGTGTCTTGTCAGTGTTGCTAGCTAGTATTTAGATCGAAATCCCTAGTTTTTCGGAGAATATGTTTGGGAATAACAATTGGCAATTGAAATTATTATCATGATCTTATTGAGGCTAAATCGAGAACGGGACGAGACCCCTTCAAGGCCGAGGCCTTGGGCTGGGTCCAGTTGGCCCATGCCTTAGAACGTCCCTATTCACTGCATAATTTAATAGAAAAGGAATTTATGATGAACATCATTTGACGTTTCACGACTAATAGGAGTATAACTAGAAAATTAAATTTCATATCCAAACGTATAATTTTTAATATATAAAAATTATTATTCATGATATTTTTATTTACGAATAACTTGCAATAAGTAAATTTTGTTCTATAAGGTGAAAAACATCTATAGCTGTTAATTTTAGCTTACTTGTGTATTTTAAGTCAGTTTCAAAGCATACATAACTCAGCAAAATATCATTATTCTAATTAAACGTCAAGTTAAATATATGAGTTAATACTTATAGGGCTCAAAATTAGTGGTAGAAAATCTTAAGGTATTCGACTAATTGCGACAAATTTTTTTGAAAAAATGGAGATGTGGAGATATTTTTAGTGGTTTTTAGATTTGTTTAGTACATTTTAAGAAAAATATGCAAAAATTAAGAAGAGAAAAAGAAATTATTATAACTAAAATGGGTAAAAATTGACAAAAAATAACATAAACGCAGCCCATTCTGTACCAAAAGTGTATGAACAAATTTTCAATTTTTCTATTTTGATGTGTTGCTATGTTATTCGTTTTTTAAATGACCTTTAGAATAAGAGATATTTTAATTTTTACAAAAACTAGAGTACTTTAACTGTTATATGAAATTGCTTAAAAAACAGTGATTATATATTACCATAAGAGACTATAAATTTTGTAATAAAACAGTGATTGATAAATCTGAAGGTTAAAATACTTCTACCTATTATGCAGAACATACACAAAAAATTTCAGCTCATTATTTTCAAAACTTTTTTAGCTATCTCTGACCGCATTTAAGAATTTTAAAAAACACACACACATTTCGAGTAAAACGCGTTTTAAAGCATGACATCTTGCTTAAAGTAATGGCATATGCTTTTACTGAAACACTTGTATTTTTTGTTCTATTAAACGGAAAATAATAAACTTGGTATTTTTATAAAGCTAATAAGATGACCTATAAAATAAAATCATAAAAAAAATTGTCAATTTTTGGCAAAATTCACAATTTTAGGGTAGTCGGATACCTTAATTAGATTTTTCGACCTTCTTTGTGGCAAGTGTCAGCAAAATTGGCTTATAGTAACTTTCACAACGCTTTACGTTAAAGTTATTTCAGGCACCCTTTTCCCCCTTCACCTACTCGAGTATCACATGCACACTCAGAAATTAGACGCAAAAACTGAAATATAAATGAATATCCTCAACACATGCAGAAGTAACATAAAAATAGGTTACTATTTTTGTCTAGATGTACAATAAATATTAGAGATGGCGGAAAAGGTAGAGAGAGAGTATCATAAAGATCCGTTTTGAAGAAATACGCTGCAGCGACATACAATTCAAATTATCATCAGCTGAGAATTAGGAATGTTAAATATCGATTTTAAACTTAACACATTTATTGCATCTTGATTTGCAACTGATTTATGAGCGTTTATTAATAAAATTATCTATATCATGATACTATTCAACTTAAATTAAATTTTTTTTCTTAAAGTATAGTTGCAATTACATTATAAGTGATTATATTAGTGATAAAAAATGAATGAAATCAAGCGAAAGTTACAAAATAATATTACGAATTTAGTGTAATTAATGTTTAAAATTGGGCCGTGGGTAGCCTAGTGGTTAGAGCATCGGACTCTAGACCGGAAGGCCTGGGTTCGATGCCCGATGCAACCAAATAACCTCCGAGTATACACGGAGTACGGGCTCGTTAAATTAGTGGGTCCGAAAGTCTTGTGGTCGGTCGCAGCAGATATCACGGGTTCAGGGGGCTGGAGAATATTTCTCTCCCCTCCAGTTCCTTGCCTAAATTGTGGAGGTGGAGATAGATGGTGTAGCCATTTATCGTTTAGAAGTCCAATCTGTCTGTCTCCAGCAACTTTCATTCCTTCCCTTCGGAAAGGACACAACAACAACAATGTTTAAAGTAGTTTATGTCTGGATGTTTAATGCGTTAATATTACTTTCTGTTGTATTTATTTTATGATAAAATTGTAATATTCGCATGCAACCCCTTCCCTTACATTATAAGGGCATTTCAATGGAAACGAGGCAAAATATTGGCAATACCGCCAAATTGGCATCATTTTTGGCAACCAAATTTGGATATCATATAGATGATTATGGAAAATACTGGAGAAAACTCTTAACAACACGATCTATGACGTATGCGGATTTTTCGAGAAAAAGCTAGAAGGTAGCCACGCAGACTATAAATAGCAGTCGCTCGTTGAAACTGTTGCGGATGAGAGTGTATGCAAGTGAGAGTTTGCTTGCGAATAAACTTTAAAGCTACACACTTGTATTTTTAGACACTGCGAAAGTTGTGTCCGAAAACCAGATATTGAGAAGCGAATTTTAGGGTGGTATCCTGTATTTTAAGGGTCGTTTTCATCGTTCCTGAAGGATTGTTTTGCTCTTTGAGACTGATGGCATAAAATTCTTGAATCCTGATCTACGGAACACTATTTAAAATTGATATTAAATATAATTAAAATTGAATTGTAGTTATATTATTATAATTAACATCACACACACACACAACAGCAAAATTAATTAATAACATCTTAATTCATCGTATATGAAGTTATGTTAATTACTCTTACTTTATAAGGCTTTAAATTAATATTATGTTAAATATAAAGAACCCCTTAATTAAGTTGTTGAATAGATTTGATAAACCCCTGTTTTATCTTCACTTTCAATTACACTACTACTTTAATATCTATCAATTAATAACTTTCTCAAGGCAGGTGAAAAGGTTAATCAATAAATTATTTATTTTTTACAAAAGTTTACTAGATCTACCTTGAGTACTGTAGTAACTTAACAAAAAAATTTTAGAAATTAAATTTATGGCATTTCTTTTAATTAAAAAAAAACTGCATTTCATTGCTTACCTTCTTGTATGTTGTTAATTATTGAAATATAGCGATATATTAGAGAGATAAATAACTCACATCTATAATGTTAATTAACCAAATTCACAATTTGAAATAATATTATTAAAATATTAATAACAGATAAAAATGTTTAATTTTTTTTCTCAACTTTATTTTTAAATCAATAGCTTTTGTTTAAAAATTTCATTTTGGCTCTCCGTGTATGTTAAATATAGCAATCAATCAATAAGATAAAGCTACTTGGCACTGACCGCAATAGTTATGTCATAACAAAAATATTTTTAAGAAAATAGAGTCACACACACATTTCCACATTAGAAAGCTCTGTAGCACCGTTCGCTAAATTACTTCCAATTTAAATTACTTACTGAACTCACTGGCGCGACTTCCATGAGGGCCAAGGCCTACTGTGCCCAACTCAGCTTGCGTGACCCTAGGCGTATGAGCAGATGTTTCGGTCAAGTAGTCAGTCTGACGCAAAACCCCACTGTTTAATTTCCAAGCAAGCTTAGTTTTCGTTTATCGACCCATTGAAGGGATAAACGGATGAGTCACGACCTTTCCCAGCCCGGGATTTGAACCCTGGACCTGTGGTGTGGAAGCGCGATACACTTCCACTCAGCCATTTATGGACTAAAGTTCCTTTATATATCACATATCGTATTCCTAGAGATACCCACCTAATAACAAGCAACAATTTTCGGTATTTCAGAATTATACCGTCGACCAATTTCGCGAAATCAAAAGACATCGCCAAATGCCAGGCATCTATTGTATGCGCAAAAAAGATTATTGTGTTTCAACATGCATGAGAATGGTTTTCCTATTGGTTACATATCGTGGGATTTGGCAACATCTTTCATTTGACGAATTGGCTGATAGTATAATATTTAAGTACCCAACTTTCTATGCAATTTTTTAACACTGTGACTGCATATGAAAAGCTTAAAAAGATCAAGAAATAATATTAAAGGAATAATAACTGCAGTGAAAAATCTCGAATCAAAAATTAAATACTTTTTGACTTAACTGATTAATGTACATTATCTCAATTTACATTTAAAAGAGAATCCAAACAGGATAAAAATAAATAAATTTATAAAACTTAACAAAATTATCCATCAAAACAAATATATTATTTTATCATATACCTTTCAAGTTCTCCGAATCTGACTTCCATTTTAGAAAAGTAAAATGATCCAAACCACTCTAAATAAATATTCTATATAAATTTCAATATTAAATTTGGTTTTTATGTCTCTTTTCACAGAAGGAAGAGCAAAGATGTATCTCTGAAGTTTTTTTTTTGAGTAAAAAGACAACTCAGAATTAAAATTATACTTCAATTTCACTATTCGCATTAAAATATTATATTTCATAGCTCAGTTCATTTTGTAGATACCTGCTTTTGACTTCCTTCTTGGAATGGTAACAGAAGAAATCCTTCCAAATAATTTTGATATTACTTTAAATTTAGTTTTAAATAATTTTTCGTAGAAATAGAAAACGGCAATCGTAGAAATATCACATTTTAATACGATAGTGAAATTAGAATATGTTTTTTATTTTAAATAAATCTTTCAAGAAATTTAAATAATTCTTCCTATCTTTTCCAAGAAAAATATTCAGTTTTATTTCTTTTTATTCTATCCATTGATGATTCTTTTATATAAAATATGATCCTTATTACTTCTATACTTTGTGGCTACGATTGTGAAGAAGTCATGGGCACGAACTCGTGGCTCTGCATTGTCGAGTCTCGGGTTCTAATCTAGTGCCCACCGTATGGGAAGTGTCTATAAAGCTTCAAAGTCTTTCCATTTGCCTGGTGTGGATGTTTGGAGAAGGAGATGAGAGCTTAATTGTTGTCCTCTTCATTTAATCATGGCTCAAAATTATGAGGTCAGTCGCCAACTGACTTCACGTTGCTTTGCAGAGTTGGATGTAAATTAAAATCAAATCCGCCTATACTTTAACGTTTAATACGGGCAAAATCGCTTAACACGAAACTGAAGGTAGTGAAATATTTTTTCGAGTTAAAAGAATTTCGTGTTACAGGATATTGCAAAAAAAATACATATATCAACAAAATTAAATTTATTAGAATTTATTTTATTTACATAGATATGTATATATGCATGTATTTAATAAAAAGATCAATGAGGCAAAAATATTCATAAGAACTTAAAGAAATTTAATAACAAAATTTTCAAGTGTTTTGAAAAACAAAACATTTATTGAGTTTTAGGAAAATAATCTGATATTTTTCCTTGCATTGTCTTTCTTTTAGCATCAGATTGTCTACATATTTTTCGATATCGTCCATTTTGTTATTCATTTCACCATTAAAATGTGTGTCTAAATAACTGCGCATGCTTTTCACAGTGTTCCTTATTTCGGATGACGTGGGAACAGGAGCTGCATTTTTCATTTCATTTTCGTTGTCGGAATCTGCATCAATGATATTTTTTGAGCTTTTAGCAAACTCCAAACTGTCTTTGTCTGCCATAATTGGGGCTGCACATACATTGGCATCATCTACTGCAATAAAATCTTCAGAAAAAGCAATAAGATAGTCCAATCCAGCTGGTGTTTTTCGTATTTTGTTCATTCCTAGAAGGAATATCTTTTCTTGTTAAGCGGTTTTCGTTTCATTTTAAGATAAAAAAAAATGTATGAAAATACATAGCAGTTTGTCGGAGTAGCAGTATTATTTCGTGTTAACCGATATTTCATCTTAAGCGTTTTCGCGTTAAACATATTTTACTGTATTTGAATTCGAATTGTAATTACTTTAGCCAAATGGTCATGTTTCCGTACGTGTGCTGTTTTCTGCTTTCTTTCTGCTACCACTGAAGAGTTACCTTGCAGAGGTGTTGATGCACGTGAAATTTATATAGGCTGTAAGTCATGTTTGCATGAAAATTTTAGAGTGGGGAGGGGGTGGCAATATAGCCTCGTGTAGCATGATAAAGCGACGTTAACAAAGTATCAAATCATTAAAACGAAATATTGTATTTGTTTGTGTAATTGTAAGTGTATTTGTGTATATATTTTAAGAAATAGATGTTTTAAGTAGATATATGTTTTTTATCACATGAACGTGAATTAAGATTTCAAAATTCTTTTATCTGAAAATGTTTGCCTCCGTTTGGATTCTGTTTGTTAACAAAAGGCTTCAATGAAACTTGCGATACTACGGAGTTTATTTCATGTTAGACTTTTTTTTAAAAATCAAAATACGAGAATATTGTTATGATGATTATTTAATTACATTCTCTCGAAAAAAAGCGCGCTTAAAGATAAGTTTTAATGAAGACTTTTATTATATTTAATTAAATTCTTTGAAACATATCTATGATTATAAAACTAAGAACCAGTGACTTCGCATAAAACTAAATAAAATGATTAAAACAGCTGTAAAATGCGTTCTTATAAAAAGCTTTTTGTTAGTATAACTTTTTTTTAGATTTAATTAATCCGTGAAGGCAGAAGAGTTTCTGCTGCGAATATGGCATTAACCACCAAAGCTCCAGAATTTAAGGTTTTGTTCTTTGAAGTGTAAAAATGGATAATTATTGTTAGCATTTTCTTAAGATAACAACGTAGGACGATTTGGACATTTTAATGATACGGCTATTTCTTTTGATAAGGCATATGTATTAATCTCATAATTACTTGTATTTGCTTGTTCCTTCTTTTATTAATAAGCCTAGTTATAACTTGTTTTAAATTCTAATAAACAATATTCTAGTTCTCAAGTATTTTATTTGATGATTCAATTTAGTTGAGTTAAAAGTTTTCGTTACAGTAAAACCTGTTTTCGTGTGGTCCCTTTTTATGCGATTTTATTTTTGTGTGATTTTTTCTGTGCAAGCCTTTTTGTGCGGGATATGAATTTCAATGGATTTGGCGTCACTGTAATGTTTTCTATCAATGTACCAGTTGCGAACGGAGAATGTTAGCCTCCCCCAGCTGTAGAGTTAGGTTTTACCTTTAATATTGTATTAATTTGGTAAATACGTACTTGGGGTTAGTCAGGACATGCCCTACCCCCGCCATCGCGAGGGGGTGTACATTACTCCATTGCAATGTACATATATACACTTCAAGATTCTCTGTTCATTTGTTATAAACTGTCTCCCGACAAAGCACGTTCAGTAGCTTTCGAGTCAGACTTACCACCTGATCGGAATATCTGCTTTCGCATCTCAGTGCCCACGGTCTGAAGAACAAAGATAGGTACAGCAGACCTTGGCTGTCGTGGTCTGCTGCGCCACTGAGTTTAGTTTTTAATATATTTGAAAGAAGAATTTTAAGAAAAATATTTATTAGAATTAAATGAAATAATTATATTAGAAAAGTTACAACTTGGAAATTTATAAGCTATTTAAAGAGTCAAGTATTATTAAACTGATAGAAATACAGAATATTAAATGGTCAGGGCATTTAATAAGGCTGAATGGCAATCGAGCCACTAAAAAGGTTTGACTAAGCCGTTTGGTACCCGAAAAGGAGGGAGACCAAAATTTAGGTGGACTGACTACCTGAAAAAAGACTTGAAAACTATTAGGATGAACAACTAGAAAACCAATTTAAGAACAATTTAACAACAAATTGATGACCAGTTTAGGATCACAACGGCATAAAAAGGAATTTTGAGGCAAGGCCAAGGCTTATCTCGGACTGCCGCGTCAGTGAAGACCGTCTGTAACAAATACTATCAACATACAAGGGGTGATCAAATGAAAAGGTACGAAACGACATAAAAATGAAACAGTTAAATATTTGCATATTCCGCCAAGGGAGAATGTAGCGAGACATCTCGGGATGCCATTGGAGACTCTGACTGGGATCGGATCATGCGCGGGTGCCCGCATGCGCAGGAGAGAGCAAAGGCTCTTATAAAAAGCGGCGCCCAAATGATGCGAGCACAGAATGACTCGAGCACAGAAAAAGCATTAACTCCGATGTGTACTGTGAGACACTCCGACGCCTACGCAGGTCCATCAAGAACAAAAGACCGGGACTGCTCACGGAGGGTGTGGTTCTGCTCCATGATAACGCGCGTCCACGCGTCTCCAGAGTCGCACAAATGGAACTGGACAAGTTCCAATGGGAGACGTTGGACCATCCGTCCTACAGTCCGGACATGTCACCCTGCGATTTCCATGTGTTTGGTCCACTGAAGAAACACCTGAAAGGAAAGCGCTTCAACTCGGACGACGTACTCAAGGATACTGTGAAGAACTGGTCTCGTCACAGCCACAGGAATTCTGGAACAAGGAATCCTGCGGCTTGTTCATCAGTGGGATCGTTGTGCTCAGGCTATGGTGTATATTTTGAATAAAGTCTATATTTCTACCACCGTGTCGTTTCGTACCTTTTCATTTGATCACCCTTGTATTTAACTCCATTGAGAGTAATGACACGTCCGAAGTCAAAACATTCAATGGCTATGTGAAAAGTGTAAGGGCTCACCAAAGGATGAGACATTTTCTTAAAATATACACTTTATTATGACTATTTAATTACTATTTAAATTTGACCTAAGCTATGGGAGCATGTCAGCTTAAATATTAATCTAAATATCTAGAATCTAAATTTGCTTATGAACGGAAGATCCTAAATAATAATGCTAGTCCTTGATGGTAGTCCCAGGCGGGAGCCAACATTTTCGGGAAGAGTGCCACTGTTTGATAAAAAAAAATAATTATGCGTGCCACTTCAACTTTTCGTACAAACAAATATGGAAAAGTGAAAAAATTTTACTTATAAGCTTATTATGGGATTTTTACGCAAATGGCACATTTTTTAATGCAAGTCTATGTAGTCGAAATTTAAAAATAATATAATAAATAAGACGAAAGAACAAACTTAGTTTTTATTAGTAATTAACTTTGTAAAAGTTCAATCAAGACACTAGGTTTTAAATAAAAATGAGAAACTTGAATCATTTAATTCAGAATAATTATTAAACGCTCAGTATCTAATTAATGTGGCTTTTGAATTGCAACATTTTTTTTACCAAGTCATCTATATTAGGATTAGCTCTTACATATGCTAGTAAATTAGGCTATTATAGGCGAACGTTAGCTAGTTTTGAGTTATATATATTTTATTAAGTTACATTATATAGCAGAAAGCATTTATTCACAAACATATTTTGATCCAAATTGATGTTGGGTTGTCCGAGACAACCCCACTTCAATAACATTGTAAGAAATAGTTATTTATTATCTTTTCAAATTAAAAAAAAAATTTTCTGTAAGTCCCCGCGGGCCACTACTACAACTCCATCGTGCCTCACTGGTCACCCCTGTGCTAGCCCATTAGATCCTTTCAACTTGAACCGTGGTGATTTTCAATATAAGCTTCTCTAATAAACTTTTTAGTTTCCGTGTGACAACAATCTCCTTCACCAACGTCCCTCTTCACTTGACTTTAAATAGTAACCTTTATTAACGTAAATCGCGGTTGCTTTACAGAAAGAGGTTTTACAATCATAAAACGTACTGAAAAGTACATTCCCAAGAGAACTAGACAGAATTGTGAGTAAAACCCGTTGCAAAAAGTAATAAATAAAAACAACTGAATGTATTGGAAAAATAGAGCCCTGAAAGACATACATCGGAATTTCCAAGAATAAATAATGATAAAAAAATATGTAATAATATGCATTGTGTTTTGAGATAAAGATAACACTTCTTTTATTTGAATCACTAGATTTGTATTTAAAAATTGCAACCTACTAGCAACAATCACGTCAAATAGTTACTTCTTATCCAATTCGAAGACCTCGCCAAATACAATTGGCCTTTATTCTCAACTAAAAACAAATTTCAACTCAAAAGCTGAATGTACAAGTCCTTACATCTTGAAAGCGAACGACGTCTACAAACTTCTTATTCCAGACTTCAAGCTTAACTTGTTTAACAAAAGAACAGTCAGAAAGTCAACATGTATAAGACGAAAAAGGGAAAAAGAATTGTGGTTATCACGTACTATTAGGCAACTCCTGATAACAAGCGCGTGAAAAGCAACATGCTAGCACCAGTTTTACTAGTGAAAGGTTACCGTCGAAACTAATTGGACATCAAGAGGCACGGTCTTGCAAAAGAAAAATTCGAGTTGTGGAACGGAAAAATGGTAGTTACTTTTCCCTAAAAAGGGATTTTTGATTAGTTAATTGTTAATACTGTTACTAAAGTTATTGACTAATGAGTTATTTTTAAAAGAGATAAATTTGAGCTTAGTTAAGAGGCAGATAACTTTAATAAGTTTTATAGTAAGCGCCATCAACGTTATATTAACACGCATAAAATGCTTTAATTTTAAATTAAAATTAGCAAAATAGTGCGCATGGATTGAAATATAAAAATTGTAACAATGAAATATTTTATAATGAACTGATTTACGGATTAAACAGGCGTTCTTTGTATAATACGGTTCTTGTAAAACACGGTGCAAAATTTGTGATTATTATAACACGGATTTAGATATTACATGGCACAAAACATGAATATTGCATGGTTTTGATATTACACAATATTAAAAAAATTGAAAAAGCCTTGCAGAAGGAATAGCTTTAGATAGAAAATTAGAAAATATTTTTGTTGAAAATCCATCGGTAGTACGTTGCGAAAAATTTAAAAGAGAATTGAAAATTTCTTTTATTCCTTACAGAGAAATTTCGAAAGAATTTCTAGATAGTAACAGACAGGTAATCACGCCTACGTCAGATATCTTTTGTAAGGATGGAGAAATAATAAATAAGAAGGAGTTTCAACCGTTGAGCAAATAAATGATTGTTTAAAATACTAAAAAACACACTTTTATTGTCGATCGTTTTTTGTTTGTCATATTTGTATTGACCATGAGCGCTTTCGCTTTAGGGTTGTGACTTAATCTTTCAGTCACCAAATCTGGAAATGGGAAATCGTTAATCTTGATGATCGTAATCAGGAAAATGAAACAAAATTATTAAATTATTGTAATGTCATCGGTCCTTGACAAGTGTGCAAAATTTCGAATTATATTTTGACCTTTTAATCGCGTTCAGATTCCGTTACTTACAGGTGAAGCTAATAAAAGCGTGTTAAAAAGAAGACTAGCTGTGATTTTTGATGAGAGTGGTGATGAAAATTAATTTTGTGACCTTAATAAGCCGTTCCAATTTATTTTATAATAATAAATATTTTTTTAATTCTTTTCTTGTTGTATTTTTAACTTTTGTTTTTGATTAAAAACTTAAAGTTAACTAACTTTTTCATTTGTAAGTTTTAATGGGACAAATTTTCAGGTATGAAATTTTACGCTTTAAGACTTGATTTAGTTATAACACGATACACATTGCCTTGATTTATACTATTTGGAAGTTTCGTATAACATTGTTTCGATACAACACGTTATATATTGCCCTGATTTATATTATGTGCATGCATAATTAATTTTTTTTAAAAATAACAGTTATAATAGATAAACATAAATGTCTCGTATAACGGGGTTTCGATACAGCAAAGTACGAATTAACCGTGTTATACGTGGGATACCTGTTGTATAATTCATACCGTAAAAATTAAATTATAGTTAAAAGTTAACCCAAAATAGAAGTAAATAATCATGATTTTTAGGATAAATATCATATAATCATTATTCTGTAAGTTTCGAAATATTTTTAAACATTGGCAACCATTTAAAAAAAAAAGAAAATGGGTTAAACACATTTGACATTGTAATACATCGGCATACACACGCGCAACGCATTATTTTGCATTTCAATAATTGCTGGAAAATTTTTTACATTACTTACATATATGAAATCTAAGCATAATATTTAATGTATAAAGTGCTGAATATATTCAATTTTGCCTTCAAGTCGGAGTGAATTATTTCAGTATACGGAAAGAAAAATTTTTTGATAGTTTGAAAAATTGAATTCCTAAGTTTTAAATTTTGCTTTTCAATATCACATTGGTCTAAACATTTTTTTTTTTTAAAGTTTAAAAAATAATTTTGAAAAAAGCATTTTTATTATTGAGATATAAATTACTAAAGTGCTTTACATAATTTTGAGCATGACAAAAAGTCTTTAAAATGCATTGTTCCTCAGTTGAAAATAAGTTTTAAAGTAGAATGTTTTTCCAAGTGAACCGCCCATCCGGTATAGTGGTTAGTGACGTAGACTGCTGTGCCGTAGGGCCTGCGTTCGAATCCCGGAGAAGAAATAGATGTTTGTAAATGTATAGTGCCTTTGCGGCATGGGGGTACTCTAAATAGCCGTCGAGCCGCAAGGTCTCTCGTGAGGTTGGGAAAAGGGGAAGCGAAGGTGGAAGGCCCCTGATCACCTCCAAGGAGTTATCCCTCATAATCGAGATGGAACCGAGCCAAATCGTACGGTCACCTGTATGGAGCTCAAAGCTACGGAAAACGACAAGTGTACATTTAGCCCTATACCACGATGAATTGCGGTGGCCTGAGATCAGGCTGTTTTTGGTTTTTAACGATAAAAGTTAATTTTTTTCATAGCTCTTATATTAGTAACAGGAAAAATATATGTGCTTGTGTATATGATTATTAATTAAAATTATCAAATATATTGCATATTCTACAAGTTACTTTTTTAAACAAAATATTTTTTTCATCAGCGAATGTTAGAAACAAATTAGTTCTTGCAAAAGTCTGGTTTCTTTTAGTCAGTTTTTGTGACGAAATTTAAATTTTACTCCTGTACTCTCATAGTGTTATAACATATGAAGTGCCATACTTCTGATTATAGCGCACATCTTTTGCTTTTTGATAAAAATATTAATGTCAACTGCAGTGACACTCCAGAAGGATTGACTGTCTTATTTGAAATGAAAATTTTTCTCTCAAAATGCAGCAAATTTTGGAATACATTTGACTGTAAAAAGTTCATGACACATAAGTAATAAAATCACAACTTGAATTTTGAATTTAGAAACTTTTCATCAAATAAATTTCGAAATCTAATTACCATACCTTAGATTCATATCAAAATTATAAGCAGATCAGCTTTGGTATATAATTACGATTTAATCGATTACTATGTAAAACTGGCAGCAATCCACACGATGATCAGGATCACCAGTTCACTTATAATAAAACAAAATGCCTAAATATATCTCAAACACGTCCGCAATAAAATTCATCACTTTAACAACATCTAAAAAAGGTAGAATTTATTATCATAAAAATTCTATCTCAGGCCGATGACTCCGTAAGAGGGAAGTTTTAAAAGTAATCCCTAATACATAGGGAAAAACCATCTCCATCAAAAAGCAACGAACAAACGCTCTTCACCTTATCCTGAAGTAAGTGTTCCTAGCAATGCCCCGTTAACGATGCGTTGTTACATGGGCATGGTCATCCACGAGGTGTCCACACCCCCTTACCTCGATTTTCTCTCTCCCTCCTTCCCCCTCCGACTCAAATATGAAAGTAAAAATAAAGAGCGAGAGTTAGGAGGGGAGGGGGTCGGGGGTTTCTCGGAAAACGTGCTCAGACTATAACTTACTTGAAAAATCTTTCACCTATCTGCTAGTCGTAGACGAGATAGATAGAGCACCTGTTTGGAGGTACAAGTATAAAATATTCGGCCATTTTTGACCAAGAGAATAAAAATTATTGTTTGTGAGTGATCATCTGAGTCATGTTTATAATTCGTTTCTACATTATCTATAATCCTTCCTAAGTGCTGTTTATTTGTTTACAATGATCAAGTTCAAAATAGCAATGTTTTAACACAGGGGTGGTCAACCCGCTGCCCACCTTGAATAATTTTGTGGATTACAACTTAACAAAATGCAATTATTTTGTTCAACATTTTTGTTTTTAGTGTAGTTTTTTGGAATATATATTGACCCAAACTATTTCTATTTCATCCCGTTGCTTCAGTTTTTACACAAATTTATTCGTGGGCAGTATTGCATTGCAGCATTTCAAAAAATTTCCAGTTTGAAACATCTGCCACAAAAGTTGTAAGCTCTTTTAGATCAAATGACGCCTCCGAATCACATTTTTCGAAAATGAAATTTATCAATCATAAATCGAGCTCAGACTTAATGGACGAAAACCTGCAACATCAATTACGATGTGCAAGCACACTCACATTGAGGTATATTTGCAAAAAATAAGGAATGAATTGAGAAACAAATATCTCACTAATTAAAGAAATTAAACGTTATTTGATCATAGTATAATAAAAGAAACATTAACTATGTTTGTATACGTGAAAAATATTGAAAACATTAATAATAATTCCTTTTGTTTTAAATTTTTACCCAAATAAATGTTTATTTGGGGTCCAAATCTGATGTAAAGATATTTTTTTATATACGGCCAGGCCGCAGTATTATAATGTTTTTACGAAGTAGCACGCGAGGTCATTTGGGTTGGACACCCCTGTTTTAGACTCTAAGTAAAATTATTTTTCTAAAATATAAATAATCAAAAGTGGTTATTATTAATAATTGAGTACTGAGTAGTAAATAGTACAATGTCCATTGCGACATTTTATAAGCCCATGCAGGGACGTCTTAAGGTATGGGCCAACTGGGCCCAGACCCAGAACCTCTCCCTCGTTTTAGGCCTCGCTTAATAAGATCATGATCCGCATCATTTTAATGGTCTCAAGTAGAATCACCGCTTATATTCTCCGAAAAAACAGGGAATTTCAAACTGCATGTCAACTGGCAAAAACAGTAAGACTGTATTAGTATGTGATGACCGTTGTCCATGTCTAAGTCTAAGCCTAATACCATAAACAATCATTCAACTCATTTAGCTGAAATGAGGCCATTGGTCGAGCGGATTTGTGCCTAGATTTTTGCGATTGTGAGTCGTGCACACTTATTTGTTTCAAATAACCGTTTGAACGAGTATTTGACAATGCATACTATACTATGCATACTGTGTTCTTTTAAAGGTCTCAGGTAGGGCCTACTTTTGCATAAAAGCCCTGGGCCTCAAAGAGTCTTGAGGCGTCCCTGAGCCCATGTCTCTCTCCCCGCAACGTCGATGAATCCAATCCAAGTTTTTTTCCATCTTCCACTTTTAATGTATTTTCGTCAGCATGTTTTTAAAAATTTTATATTAAAGAAGCTGTTAAATGTACAGGATGTTCTTCTTGTATCTATTTGGTAGGTGTAACCTCATAGCAATAAATGTTAAAAAATAGTAAAATACCTGACTCACTTTGACAAAAATTACTTTGATTCTTTTTGCAATAAAAAAAGCTCACATGCCTAAACTTCATTCTCTTTGTGACAGTACTTACGCAAGATTTTTTTTATTTTATTTTTTCCTTCATGTATAGTACTAGAATCAAAAAGTTCCCGGAAGGGTCCCCACATTCACACAGGTATTCGTTGGAGGGAAAATATCTGTTTCGGGGATTGACAATATTAATAAGGAAAACACACAGCCATCTTGAGTTCACTTCCTGTACTGTTGACATTAGCTGCAGATAATTTCTAACAAACCTAATTTTTCATTCGTCAAATTTTGCAATGTCCTCTTTGGAGCAGCGTGCAAAGATCAAATTATGTGTTTTGCTCGAGAAATCACCTGAGACTCGTTCAAGATACTGAAGAAAACATACGGGAACGACTCCCGCACCAGGAGATTTTCACCTGTTTCTATGGCTGAAAATGAAGTTGAAGGAACATTGTTTTGTGGATTAAAATGAGATGATCCAAAATGCGGCTAAGCAACTGAAGGACTTCCTAAAAGAATGGATTTAAGAATTTTTTTTTAACAGTTATACGATCGCTGGCACAAGTGTGTGAATGCAGGACACTACCATGAAGACCAATAAGATTAAGTTATTGCTCTTTTTTTAATAATTTGTAATTGACCTATTCCGGGAATTTTTTGACCTACCTGTATACCAAACAGCATCTTTTCCTCATAGGTAGGTTTGAAATTATGAAGAAAAAAAATTTCGATCCTCCCTACTGCACATATGTATAAACTATTTGATTAATACTTCAAAAATCCGTTAATAAATCTGACAGTAAATTGTAATATATGTAAATTAACGTTAATAAAATAAAAAATTACACTGACTTCAATAGTATCCTATATCACGTATAATGTCACCTCTTATATGTTTATTGATATTTACTAATTTTACAATTACAGTTTCTGAATATCATTATTCTTTTTTTTTTTCTTCAAATAGTCACTCCATAACTATGCACCGCTGAGATCTGCTTTACATGTCCTGGAAACTTTACAACAAGTCATCTTTTGAGTTCAAAAGCCTTGTGTCATCTTTCGTTGGATGTCAGAAATATCGTCAAATCTCCTTTCTATAAAAGCGAGTTTGAGTCGTGGGAATAGAAAGAAATCCGGTGGATTGAGATCTAGTGAGAATGGTGGATATTCAATTTGCACCACCCCTTTTTTTGCCAGGAACTGTTTCACGATATTGGATCTGTGAGGGGGAGTATTGTCGTGAACAAAAATTATGAACCTTCTTGTACGTACTGGGGAGTACCCTGCGCGTAGACGTTTTATGAAACGGGTCAAATTTCCAATGTACCTTGCAGCTTTCATCGTCCAGCTATCATGCGCACATTTAATCGACGATCTTTTGTGATTAATTTACTCACTTTCTTAGGTCGCCAGTCTTTCGCTCCGAGGGTTGTCAGAAACACTTTCCCAACCTTCTCGAACACGGGTGAACCACTAGTATACACACTTCATTGACAATGCATGATCTTCATAAATACGTACTAGCATCGAATAAGTTTCTGTTGGTGTCTTGCCAAGCTTAAAACAAAACTTTAAATCAATCTTTTGTTCGTTAATTTTGGTGTTCAGTTAAGAACCAACACACTAAACAAGCACTTAGTACAACATGTCATACGAGGTACAAAAACGACTCTCAACTAAACAGCGGTGGGGCCAGATAGTCAACACCTGCCGCTGCACATGTGCAGCGTTTTGTTTCGCCAGTTTTGCCAGATCCGCCGTTCTGACTTCATTCATCAAACATTATTGTCAGAGGTTATACTTTGAAGTTATTAACTTATTGACAAGTTTAAGTATCCAAAAGGTTTTAAGCTTTCTATTGGTTTTTTTTAATGTGTGAATAAAAACATGAAATGAATCATCAAAAGCTAGGAAATAATAAGTATTACGCGTTAAATTAACGCATTTCTAAAACTATGTTACCGTTTATTCGTGACAAATCTTATAATTTCTAATCGATTTTTCTTGTATTTATAGAGGCTCAGATGTCTGGGTCAATATAAGTGCAATAAAGTACCGATAAATAATAATGCTCTATGATAAATGTAAACATCTTCGAAAAGAAATGCAACATTTTCTTTCGAAAAGAATGTGCTTTTTTTTGTTGAAAGAACAATTATTTGTTTTTTGACTTACATACATGGACACGTTAACTATATAAAGTTATAAGAAAACTTTATGGATATGTAAAACTTTCAACAAAACATACTCAGTTTCTTTTCGTTCATAGATCATATCTGTCATGATGATTTAAATTTCATTTTCCCAAATTCACCCAACAAAATGCATATTTCAATTACTTTACTGTCATGATAAAGGTAGTTAAAAATAATAAATTGTGTGAACTTAGAAAAACTTATTTTGATTGAATATTTCATGTACTTTAAATGTTAAATATAAAATAACGAGCTATATTTTTCACAATTTTTTTGTTTAAATTAGTTAGTAGAAAAAATATTTTTTGAAAGAAAATACATTAAAATTCATATTTTAAAATAGAGCAAAAAATAAAAAATTTTTATATATATATATATATATATATAATTTGCTTATAGAAATGTATAGGCATAATAAAAAAATTATATTCAAGAGAAAAAATTTGGAACAAATAGATTGGCTTCTCCTTTTAAAATTATCATAACAATTCGATTTTTAACAGCAAAATAAATTTCATTGTTAGGTCAAAGCGTTTTAGGTACTAGAATTTAATTTAAATTAAGATTTAAATTTTTATATATAAACTAAATTGGTATTTATATACATATAATCATATATCAATATGGCGTATATATATACATACCGAATTCATGGTACAAACTTTAAGGGTAAGTACAGGGCATTGTAACAACCGTTTATTGTATAGGAATGCACGGGCGCAAGTGACGCGGTGTGGCACAAACACAAAAAATAACAGACGAAAGAAAGGTCAATATATTTATTGAAAGCGTCGTTGACAAGTGTAATTTTTACAGTAACTGTTCAAAATTACGTCTTCCAGTTACGATACATGCTTGACAACGTCGGAGTACAAGTTCAACGTTGCCAGGTATTTCTCGCACACGTGCAGCAGCTTCGGATATTTGAGTTACGAGATCCTCATCTGAGTCAATTAGAGTCTCATAAACATGATTCTTCAGATATCCCTATAAAAACTAATCGAGGTTCGATAATCGGAAGATAGGGGTGGCTAGGAGACTTGTTTCACCACGCCCAATCTATTGTACCCCAAGCTTGGCATTCAGGTAAGTGGGTACATCAGTGCTGCAGTGGGCTGGTGCCCCATTATGTTGAAACCACATGTGGCTACGAATGGCGATCGGAACATACTGCAGCAGTTCTTAAGTCAAGTCGATAATAAATAGTGGCCAATCAAATAGTCTTTGACAAAACTAGCTCTCACACACACACACATTCACTCAGAATCTTTGTTGATATACACGTGGTCGTGTTGCATGTGGATTCTCGTTTGCCAACACAGGGAAATTGTGCGCATAATATGCTGCTTTTCTTTCTCTAATTTTTAAAGATACCCTCACGTGTAAACGTCGCCTCATCTGTAAGTAGTACATGAGATAGGAAGTCCATATTTCGGCATACTTAAAATCTCTCATCGTAGATGTCAGCTTCATTGCGAATGGTGCTTTCCCCTACTGATATGCATCATGTTGAACAGTGGCTAGACATCTACTGCCCCCTACCGGCAACGCAATGAACCGATAACTCCATTTCTCTTTTCTTTTATTTCCCCTGATTTGCGCCTTTCCACGTCACTTGCCACCATACATTTCTATAAAATAAATGATTGTTACAACGTCCTGTATCAACCCTCAAAGTTTGTACCAAAAATTCCGGACCACCCTGTGTATATTCCTTATCTATAATTATAATTTATATTTAGTATTCGATCAATATTTCCTTATACGCGATAGTGTTTTGATATGGTGAGAAGTTTTCATTATTGACATGTTGTGTGATAATAATGTCTTCTTTAATTTTTTTTACATATATATTTAATTATTTAGCTTAAGTATGTTGATTAATTTTTTTAAAATTGGCATTTTGCGTTAGTATTTTTATTATATTACTCTTCTAATATAATGTTTATAACCTTTTAGTATGTATAGAATCTTATTTATCCTCTATTTTCTCTTCTTTACAGCTCAGTAGAGTAGGCAAATACAGATGGATTGTTCAATTGGTTGGATTTTAAACTATTTTTAACCCTACAATCTTAGTTGCTAAAGCTAAAAGTTTACTAATGTACTATTGTGGCTAGCTTATTTCGAACCTTTTACTGTTTTTTTTCCTTCTTTTTGTTGCTTTGTTTGATCAGATTCATGAAAAATTAGTATCTGATTATAATTGAGTGTATGATATGATTCCCATATATGTAAATAAAGACTTATGTGGGAATGTTACTAAAAATCGGAAAACATTTCCAGGTTATTTTATTTAATCATTTTTTCTTCTCATAATTATAACAAACGTAAATTAATTTAATTTGTAGGATTTTTTCTTAGAATTCTTATTTAAGAATTCATTTTTTCAGTTCCTGCTATTAGTTCACACTCTCCCTACATATATTTATATATCTTGTTCAAGCTTTTTATTCATCCACTCAAATTCAAATACATTTTGTTAAATTATTAGTTTTTGACAGTTGGTGTTAATACAGTTTTTTTCAATTATTAATTCGTTAATTAAAATTTAATTAATTAATTTTAGTTTTATATGGGAGAAAAGACTTACTGCTTGAAACTCACTGTAAAGGTTCCTTCCAAAAATGAAGCATTGCAAAAGATAGATAGAATGAGAAATTACAGACCACCATCAGCTTCATAAATTAAAATTGAAAAAAAAAATCGAAATTAAATAAATAGTAACAAACAAAAAACATAGTCCAACATCATATATAAAAAGAAAAATGAAAAATTGCAAAAAAATTCGCTTTTCGTTTTGCCACTTAATTTTGTGATTTGTCATATGCATATACATATTTATATTAATTATAATTATTTAATAAAAAGTAACTAAAATAAAAATTTTCTTTGTTGACCTAAGTACGAATTGACTTAAAAATTTTTTCTCTATTACTTGTTATAATGTAATAAAAGAATTTGGCTAAGTAATGATTAATTTTATTAAATAAAATCAAACTTAATTCTTCAGATTGGACTCGGTTTATTACATCTTCACTTTTTATTGTAAATTATAGCACTATCCAAGAATTCTAAGAACATCAAGTTAATTTTTTTTCCCAAATAATATCATTACTTCAATTTTAATTAGCAACAGTTTTTTTAAAAAATTTTATGGGGAAAAAAGACTGTTATTTTTATTTTTTCTCCTAATAAAAAGAACAATAAATATTTCCCTTTTCTGATCGTTCGCTTGAAAATTCCGACATCTTTTAAACTCGTGATCAAACATGGAGGATGCAATAAAATCTACCATCCCAGCAAACAAATTGTGGGTGGGACAACAACATACATGTAATACACTTCTCTCCGTATCTATAAGGTTCTTGTTCTTTTTTCTTTCGGAAAATATTTTTTTATTAATAGCTTGCTCGGTATGTGTTCGTAAGCGAGCGAAACTGATTTAACAACCGTGGCAAGGTTGAAATCATTCTTTTCAAAAGGATTTATCTATGACCCCTCGTCTTACAGCTTCAAAATATAAACAACATTGTAAATAAGTCGATTTACAGGAAGAGCGATGTAAAAGGACTAATGGCGTATGTCAGTCACGTTCAAAAGTAAATCTTGGAAAAAGCTGACCGATGAAACGAATGATTTTTATCGATAGAAAAGTAATTCTTGTGAAATAATTTATAGGTACTTTTCTCTTTCAGTTGGAAAAAACTTTTTTACTGCTATAAAAACTGGTAATTTTTAATAAATCTATCTCTATATATGTATTTATGACGAAACATAAACTAATCTTCATTTTAATAAATTATGATTACCGTATACAATGAAAATCACTTAACACGAAACTAAAGGCACTGAAATATTTCTTCGCGTGTTAAAAGATACTGCATATATACATATATATATATATATATATATATCAACAAAACTAAGTTTATTTATTTACATAGATATGAATGTATGCATATATTTAATAAGAATAGACGAAATAAAAACATTCATAAGAACTTAAAGAAATTTAATACAATATTTTCAAATCTTTTGAAAAATGAAACGTTTATTGAGTTTTTGAAAAAAAATCTGATATATTTCTTTGCATTTTCCTTTTTAGCGTCATATTGACAACAAATTGTTCGATACCGTCCATTTTTTTATTCATTTCCCCATTGGAATGTGTGTCTTAATAACTGCGCATACATTTCATGATGTTCCTCATTTCGGATGATGTGGGAACAGGAGCTGCATCATTCATTTCATTTTCATCGTCCAAATCTGCATCAATGATAGTTTTTGAGCTTTGAACAAACTTCAAAATGGCTTTGTCTGTCATAATTGGGGCTGTACACACATTATAATCATCTACTGCAAGGAATTCTTCCGACAATACAATAGGACAACCCAATCCAGCTGGTGTTTTCCGTATTTTGTTCATTCCCACAAAGGAAATATTTTCGTGTTAAACGATTTTTATTTGTTTTTTTTTTTGTGAAAAAAAATGCAGAAAAATAAATAGAAGTCTTTCGGAATCATTGTATTATTTCGCGTTAACCGATATTTTTTGCCTTAAGCGTTTTCGCGTTCAGCGTATTTCACTGTATTAAGGAATTTTGATTCTGACATTGTCTTTGGAGGTTTTGTTTATTTATTTATTTAGTTTTAGAATAAATGCTTTAATCAAGATACCCAAAAAGTTAAAAATTAAAATCTCTTGCGCATGTTTAATGGAAAATGTTAAAAATAAAAGAAAAAACCTTTTTTCCTAAAGTATGGAAAGACCAACGTAAGGCTCAGTGATCGAGACTTGGGGATTGAAGAAATAAATTTGCGGGGAAGCCGGACCTTGTAAGGTGACCTACTAGAAATTTAATTTCACTATTTTAGTGGAATGTGGACATTACGATATCCTTGA
This sequence comes from Trichonephila clavata, assembly GCA_019973975.1. Lineage (NCBI taxonomy): Eukaryota > Metazoa > Arthropoda > Arachnida > Araneae > Nephilidae > Trichonephila > Trichonephila clavata. Next base: position 22,434 of record BMAO01035462.1, on the reverse strand, counting down.
TAACGAGCCCAACAGTCAACGATACCCCGTATATCAGAGGTAAGCATTAAGTCGATCTCGATCGAACGGTGGACCGTTAAGACATTTTGGTGTGACCGCCTTTACTAAGACCTATGACGCGTTTACTTAAAGAAGCATATTTATGGAACATTGACATCATCTATACTGGAGAATTGGCTTTGACAACCAATGCGTCTGTGATTACCTAAGCGAATAATTCGGAAAAAGCAGACAACACATGTACCTTTATTGGAAGCGCACGGTGACGTTTAACACGTTTATTACTTTTGTAGGGGAAAAAAGCGATCACTGCGATGCCAGCCGTATAAATAAATTTTCCCCACATGCCGACTGAAGGGGAGAATAAATGTTGATGATCAGCTCTTCCTGTGATAGCACAAAATTAGCTATTGAGACATCATCCTCATCCCGCGCTTCCACGGGAATTGGTGTTGATGGCATATACCATGATGGCGCCGGACTAGGTAACGAACAAATTAAGTACATACGTCGGTTTAAGGCTGATCGGTTCACGTATGTTTGCTGCTCCCTGTATTGAATACGTCGACGGTCTACTATACTGCTCTTATTAACTGAGACAAATGGGGGGGGGGCGATTTTTTCAGGACCCTTAGCTTTTAATCATTACATACCTTAAGTAGACTGAAAAATCTCAATATTAGTACGAAGTATGTCCTCCTGTAGCAGAAATGACCTTTTCAACATGTATCGGCATTGATTCTTCTATTTTAGCGCAAATGTTCTTGGTTTTATCATTGTGGAATCACACTTGTACAACACTTTTTATAATTTGTCCTGTTGTCGTGCAATTCATCTTAGCTAAATGATTCTTGATAATATGCCATAGTTCTCAAAAGGACTTAGTTCTGGTAAATTATCAGGCCAATCAAGCACTTTTATTTTATTTTCCAGCCTGAAAGTCTGGAATAACTTCGAAGTGTGACAAGGGGCCAAGTCATGTTGAAATCGTCCGTCAAATGTTTCCATGAATGGAACAATCTACTGTGTAATATTTCTATATATTTGGCAGAATTCATCATTTATTTAAGATGAACTAAGGTTTCTGGGCCATTTTTTGTGGGAAAAAAACCCAAACATCTGTTTAGAAGAGTGTTTTATATTCTGTTTGATATGTAACAAAGTTTCATCTGTTTCATTCTGTCTGGTAACAAAGTTTCAACTTCACTTCGTCTAACTACACTTGATTAGCATCCCTGGACAAATTAACATGTTTCATGACTGAAAATCACCACTCAGTCGTTAACAATATGCGATCGGTATCCTTTGGCCCCTGCTGAACATTTGTTCATCGTTTTTTGAATTAGAAATTATTTTTTCCGTGGTCTTGTTGCCTTACGGCCAACTTCCTTTAGCTTTTTCCATACAGTTGAGATACTCATTTCAACACCATAACCCAATAAATCCCTTCAAAGATCTGTGATTGTCTTTCTTCGTCTTATTTTCTATTTCTTACTAGAATTTTAATAGTTCTTGGGGATGTTTTCCGTTTGTGTCCACACACATTTTAGCTTTTCTTTTTAGAGGCGATGATCTGAAATCGAAGACGTTCTTAAAATTTTTGAAATACTTGATTTAGTCACACCAACTGCAAAAAGCTATATCTCTCGCAATCATAGAAGTATGTTCATTAAGAACTATTATTTTAGAACGCTGCCTCGGAGTAATATCTATTTTTGAACAAGCAAAAGTAACATGCATTGCACTGAACGCAAAATTATAACGACCAGCTGCCACACTGAAAGATTCACAACTGAGCTACCCATACACTAAAACCCATAAAACAAGTAAATTTTAGTAGAAGTCGATCCTCCACACTACTTCAAGACAAATATAACTGCTTTGAGGCGGTTCGAGTCATCACTGGTAATCACGTATCAACTTAAACAATGAAAAGATTTGTCCCAATTAATTCGAACACTATAGTACCAGTCGTAGTTATAGTAGTAGTTCAAGCAATCAACTCGGCAATTTTGTGTTTTTGTAGAAAAAATGGCAATCTGTCATATTTGAAAGATGTGTACAATGTTGAAAACAAGTATTAAGAAAAGAGAGAGAGAGAGAGAGAAAACATGTAATTTTAATAAAGAACAGCCCCAAGTACCTCACTGAATGTACCGCAACACCTTAAAAACATTACAAGTAGCCCGTTCCCTGGGAAAGTCCACCCACCCCTGTGATGATAACTAGATGTACAAAAGATATATCTTATAAATACAATAGAACGTATGTAAATTCTACTTTAACTGTTTGTAAATAAAAAGAGTATTTTTTTACTAAAGCTGTGTGCCCTCTCGGTACCCAGGAATTAAGTGAACTTGGGGTCACTACTTTACAATACTGATAAAGTAGCAAAAATTGTAGAATACAAAAATCAAAATAAAAAAATAAACATGTATTTTATTTTTACAAAGAGCCACTGAATACAGCGTTTTTTGCAGGTTTAATTTCGCGTAATAATTGAAATTGAGTCTTTAATTATTGACCTGTTCCAACCTTCTACAGAAAACTGTATTTTTTTTATTTTAAAAAACACAAATAAAAAAATGTGCATAAAATATTAATATATGAACATAATTTATTCATTTGTTTTCAGTTAATTCTTGTTTTTGTAAAGAAAACTAAAAATGTGATTACTTTTTTTTCACTGACATAGCTAATAAAAAGTTTTTTTGAAAAAAAAAATTATTTTATTTTACAAAGCAATATATTATGCAGTTTGAATTATTTCTTCATATAGTAATTATGTCTGAATTTTCGTCGGAAGTAATCAGTACCATTTTGTTTTACCATTGTTTTTTTCGATAACAATAAATTATTCACTGCTTCTCCTGGTTAACTAAATTTTTTTATCTGTCCGCTAATAATTTAATTATTTAGTTTTATCATGAATTTTTGAACCAATTAATTTGTTCGCGTGTGTCTTTTGCTATTTCCATTCAAATCCTATTTTTAATTGAAATGCTTCTCCAATTATGTTAATTATTTTCAAATTTTTGTTTGCAGTTACATTTAATTTGCCTTTTCTTTATTGTTTATCAGAATTTAAGAAAATCGTAAGAATATTTAAGAATATACAGTGTGTCCAAGGATTATTGGGACAAACTTTAAGGGAAGGTAGGGGTATCACAAAGATTCAGATTTTTATGCAACTCATTGTCGGAAAAATCATGGGAAAATAGCGTGAGACACAAGACTGATATCATCTGAAATATTTATTGGTCGGAGCTTGGTCATACTGAAAGTTCGAGACACTCGTGTCCAGCCCTCAATATGCGTATTACTTCGTAGTGATCCATATTCACACAAATTGTGATGAATATTAGTAAACATTCTACGATCCAGTGCATCTCTATGTGAGTACCTATCACAATACGATATTTCCGCTTCTTGTCCATTTCCTTCTTCATATCCATATATCAAATGCATATCTGACAGCTGGATGTTTGCGCGCGCGCGTATAACGTTCCATACTCCTCTGCGGGCGATGAGAGCTCAAATGACTGCATGCCTGTTTCTTCCAATGCTCTTGTGAACAACGCCACCTAGCGGAGAATGAAGACGTTTCCGACCTTGGGTTGCATGCAAATCTGAATCCTTGCGATGTCTCCTACCTCTCTATGAAGTTTGTCCAAAAATCTTGGGACACCTTATATAAGAATATATTAAGAAATTTTTTTTATGCTGAACCTGAAAAACAAACGTAATTGAAGGTAATACGGAAGAATTTCAACAATTACTGAATAATTTGTTCCTTTTTTGTGTTATAATACAATACAAATAGTACAATACAACACAATAGTACAATGCAAAATTGAATGGTAAAACAGAAAAATTGTAATTGTAAGTTTTTGGGTTCTTTTTTGCTGGTCCATTGGCCATGGCCTAAGTTCTATGAGAGAAATTTGACCCTATTTACTCGACCAAATTACTGCCTATTTACTGAACCAAATGATCTAAAACTACTTTAAAGGATAGCTTCGCCTTGTAAATCCTAATATGGATGCAAGAGGCTTGCAGTAGCAGCATAGATGTCGTTCTCGTCACGTGACTGCAGCTCACAATTTTCAGGTAAGTATCAGTATCCAATAGCTTAATGATTGCTTGTAGTATGACGCTAATGCTTATCAATCCATCATTTAATTATTAAGTTATTTACGCAAAAGTTGACGGGAATTACATTTTTAGTTTACTACTTAACGATGCTCTAGACTACCACTCTGAGAAGAAATATTTATATTTTGTGAAAGGCGCTTCATTCTGTAATGAAAATATCATGGACTATCAATATAATCCATGCGTTCTTTATTTGCAGTTAAACAAATTTAAACTTCACATAATTTTTTATAACTTCCCGAATTTCTCATTATTGAAATCTGATTTTTCTGCTCACTTCTCCCTCTCTTTTAAGTCATCAATTATATATTCTGTTTATCATAAGCAGAAGCTAACTGCTTTTGTACTGCTCAAACTGAGAATCTTCATTATATTCTTTAAATAGAATTTATTTTAGCTTGTTACTGTCTTGTGTAAATGTCTAGCTTCATCCCAATTCTGGAAAACATCGAATTCTAAATTTAACAAGAATAAGGCTAGACATCTCTTACTTTTGTAAATCAACTAAAACTGAACGCCATGATAAAAAATATTTTAATATAGAATTTCGTAACATAACACTCATTTAATATTATAACTCTGATTGAATGCAAAGCACTTCGCAATCAATAAATCAAGCGAAAACTTAAATTTGGCAATTATAATTTCAAGATATAATTTTGGTAATTTTCACTTAAATTCTTGGTTATGTTTTAGGTATATGTGACGTCATGAAATATTTTTAGCTTTCTGTAGAATACTATGAGACGAATTTTCTTTGTTTACTGTAAAACACATTATAAATTTGACTAACTGTATAAAGATATGCTATAAAACAGAGATAATAGCTTGGATAACACGAAATATTTATTCTCTTTTTTTCACATTCACCATGCTATATCCACCAATGTGCTAAATTCATGGGACGTCATCATCACAAGATAACTGTTACCATGTGTTCATAAACTCATTTGACGTCATAGCCCTGTAAAACATGTGTTTCCAGCAATCGGTTCATGATCTTCACTGTTGCCAACTTTTGCTTTTTGCTGAAACTTTCTTTTAAAAGGTACATATTTGTGAGCAATAAAAACCATAATAGGTAAACATATTGAAATTGATTTTAAAGTACTCGTATAACATAAGATTTTTCTTTTTCATTTAGTAAAGCTTTGGGAAGAATTTTTATTTTTGGAATATCTTTACTCAATTGTCAAATTTTAATTTTAACTTAACTTAAAAGTTTTAGCATTATTGGAGAACACGTGATGGTATTTATCACGTGGCCGTCATGATCTCAGTGTTTTCAATAAATTCTCCCAAAATTCCCATTTTCTGTAAATTTTTCCAAGATGCAAATGATAAATCTATAAAAACTGATAAAATCAGTTTTACCTGAAGCCGCTTTAGCAGCACAGCGGTCAGCGAGCTCCAATAGTACTCGATAGAAGTCAAGTTTGGTCTTTAACTAATTTATTCAGCCTTTGAACAATCAATATCAAACCAAATTTTATGTGTGGTGAGGTTTAACTTAACCAGACTCTGTCTAACAAGGATTATCATAATATTTACTTATCTTGCTATCTCTAAAAAAAACAGTGGATCTCTAACAAGGAAATTTGATTCAGACAGACGCGCTCTGAATCTCTACTGGTAAAATTCCTATGACCTCCGCGCCTTTTCTGTAACATTGTCTAATTCTTCTATTTTTTCTTGTGTATTTCCTCCCTCTTTTCTCTCATTCCTTCGCAACGCTTCTACTTAAATATTAATGCTCATTTTTGCATGCATCGTGTTTCTGTTAAAATGGGAGGTTCTCATATCAAGTAGTGAAGCAGCTTTAGAGGTTTATTTAAAAAAATGCACCGGGAACCATGTTACAGCGTATCTGAAAGGAATGCGTGAAACACTTTGTTACAATCAACCGATAACCCTGTTAACGAATATTTTGGATACAGTTCCTTTTATTGTTTTTAGAAAAGCTTATGAACCGTTGTTTTTAGTTATTTGTTTTGAATAAAACATCCTCTAACCAATTTCTTTTTCATTTTTTTTCCCGAAAATTCAACCCCTTTTTGAGGGAATATTAAATTTATTTAATTATTTCTTTTCTTAATCTCCATACTATAGAACATCGTTTCCACATGGTTGGGTTCCGATGGACGATAACTATTTTATTTCCATATAACCGAGGACATCCGCCCTAATATATAGTTCCATGAAAACATATTTTTGGTTTTAAAATTTCTAATATTTTAAAATGACTTTTTATGACCAATTTGTTTTCCTCCTCCAGTTAATTAAATATTTTAGGCGAATATTCTGGGAGTGTAATTTCTACCCTAATAATTGCAAAATTTTGTTTTTAAAGAATTCCAAAAAAAAAAGTCATTTTGTGAAAAGTTCGCAACATGTTTAAAAATTGTAGTTTTGATTTTTAAGAAAAATTGGACTGAAAGATTAAACTGATCAGCCACTGTACTGCATCAATGACAGTACAATGGCCAGTACAAATGCACTATTCATATAGAGCAGCGATACTCAACCTGCGGCCCACCGAGCCTTTTTAAGTGGCCCAGTCATGACTCATTGCTCTGAGAAATTCTTTCATTTAAAACAATATTTGAAAAATTTGGTGGGAAATTCTTTGACAAGAGAAATCAAATTTACCAATTTTGCTTTTTTGCTGTCTTGTCGTACGGCCCTGAATTGATATTCTTTTTCTATTTGTAACGGTTACGTTCTGTGGTAACAGACAACAGAGGAGTAGCGACAATTTTATGCGTAGAACTAATTTTGAACAATCTTTCATACTTGCAAGCAAAAAATATTCTAACGATTTGGAGGTTGACAGTTCTGTAGTGAAAAACAAACATGGATCAGTACTTGTTTCATTTGTCGCGAAAGTGCTGTATTTAAAAAATACCAATGAACATAAATCATACAATGATACTTTTCCTCTTTCAAGAGGTGATAAATAGACTTTATCGAATATTCTTTGCAACAGCAACAAAGTGTTTTGTCAGTGGTAATGTCATAGTAATAAGAAAGACATCGTAAGAAGTTTGTTACATTATTAGTAATCATATGAAGTCGTTTACTGATGCAAAAAATTGTGAAGGAGTGTTTCTTAAATTCTTTTAATTTAGTGTTAGTGACAAAAATATAAAAAAAATATAAAAGCATAATAATTATAAAAAGGAAAACAGGACTAATAATATTTTGATCCATTTTCCATATTTTAAATTTCCAATGTTATCTTGGTCTTAAAGCATCTCCCCTCCGTTTAACCTCACATGTTGCGTGAAATAGCTAACCCCGCGTGAAATGGCTGATATGTGTATGCGACCCAGAAGAAAAAAAGGTTGAGTATTCCTGATATAGAATAACTGTACATTAATATTGTATCAAAAATGAGATAAAAAAAAGGCCCTCTAATAAGTTAAGAAAATCTCATCTGCTTAGAATTCAAAACATAAACAATGACTTTTTTACCATTAATATGAAAAATAAAAAACAAATAAAAATTTTATAAACTCTTTACACGTCTATGAATATGAAATCAAAACAAATTTTCCTGTCCCTTATATTTTTATTTTTGAAACACTTTAATCTTTCCTTGCATGATAATCAGCACCTCACTACTGTTCAAAAAAATTGGTAATTGAAATAAAAAACAATGTATACGATTCTAAAACATTCATTTTAAATCTATCTTTATAGGACATCTCCCAACCGGCATTTCCCAGCGAAATTCAAACTTCAACAAGACCACCCAGTGTGGCAGATATGAATAATACTCACTTTGTTAACCACCGTGTATAAACCACAACTAAATCATACCCAAGGAATTACTGCTATATATCTGTCATATGCAAACAAACAAAAATCGACCATTTTTTACACCCTTTTTCTCCTAACCTAAAAAATGAACTAGAACGTATCCACAAACAACTGCAACCTTTGCAGCTCGGTGTAAATCTTAAGAGACAATATATCCAAACCCGTGATAGTTGGAGATCTCGAGATAAGACGAGATTTATGGATATGTTCCTTTCGTATTTATCATTCAAAAACTCTTGTTCAATCCCTTCCTGAAGAGAATTGCAATGAAATAGCGGCATGTTTTTGCCCCTGAATTGGAGACTTTGTGGGGCGTGACTTACATAACAGGTCTGCTTTTCGGTAGAGGAAGATACATGTTTGAAGATTGCCGCCAATTTAGTGAGAAGTGAGAATAAAGAAGATTTCTTTCTTTGATTCGCAGGTTTTTTTAATAAAAATGCACTAGCTTCCTAAGCCTTTTTTCACATAATCTAAAGCAAAAAGAATTTTTATTATCATCCTACTAAGTACTTTTTGTGGAGTAATCATTCCAAAAAACATGATCGAATTTCTGAAAAAACTTATCTAATATTCTTTCCTGTGCCGAGATGTCCATTGTTTCTGTAAAAGTTCCCTCAGATCAGCGGTCAACTAGTGATCCGTAATAAATTGTTCATGGTCAGCAGGAAAATTGGGCACTTTTTTTATGAAAATTTAGTGTAAAAAAACACAAATGGCAAAAGATATTGTGGAATATGAATTATACTTCTTTATTAAACATTTTAGCCACCACTTTTAGGTAAATTCCTTCTGGATTTAACGGCTCGTGGCTGACTTGTTATGAGTTCGACTCCTAGCCCACTGAAGACCCGCACCTGTTGAATGGGCGAATGCACGAAAAATCTGTCTAGCTCAAATGTCCTCAATCAAATTAGTGGTCCACCAAATACAGAATCATACATTTAGTGGTCCACGAAATTCTAAAGGTTGATTCCTGTTGCCTTAGATTCTTTTTTCAAATGCGCAATGGGTATTTAGTGAAGTATATTATTCTGTGGGTTCAGCGGCCAATCCGATAAAAATGTACAAGTATTTAATGCAACTATTTTGTACAATGTAACACTTTGGCTTACAAAAATCATGCTCTTAAAATAGAATGCCACTGGAAAACTTACATGGATTTGAGAAGCGTTAAAAACATCATAAGGTAACATTATTATCAATAAGAAAATAACTGCAATATTTATAACAAAATGGGTGTGCAAAGGCAAATGATAAAAATACAATCCATTCAGCAGAATAACATCGGCTGTTTTGGATGTTTAAAGTAAAATTTATTCGATTAGAATAAAATATTCATTAAACTTTCTGCGAAATATAAATAAAAATGAAATGTAAAATTTGTTACTTTATAAAACTATCCATTGAAGCGTAACTTAAATGATAATTTAAATATAAATCAAAAACATAGGCGAAACTAGAGTCAAATTATAACTGCTACTTATTTCTCATAGTTCCAAAATTACGAAATTCCTTTCTTTGATTTCTTTCCAGGAGTTTTTAAAAGAGTAAATTAACCAAATCGTGTGAATAGTCTTGATTTGATATCACATTGTTTCCTGCACACCGAATTATTTTTTTCAACATTTTCGGGAAATACTTTCACAATGCTAAATTCGTGAAAGAGATGGTCACATTGCCAGTACGATCTTTTATTCAAATCCCAGAAATTTTTAAAAATAATAACACCAAAATGAAAAAAATTGCTTCATTTTTCTAAATTACTCTTTCAACAAGTATTTAGTGATTCATTTAAAATATTAAATGTGATTTTAAAAATGCTTAATCTGATTTTAGTATACAATACTTTATTAGTCACAAACAATAGAAATAATTAATATGTAATTGGAAATATTTTATTGATTATTAGCGTAGCATTCTGAAGCAAAACGACAAGTACTTGTGATAGACCTTTTGATTTTAGAAATATTGGGAGTTATAACTTTTAGCATATTAAGGGAATTCTTAAAATATTTTTATTGTTTGAATAACCTAAAAACGATAAAAAATAATATAAATATCATTCAATCGGTTCAAACAAACTGACCGCTTTTTCTGTTCGTAATTATCTAACCATTAGACTACCAACGAGTTCCAGTTTGCCCTAAAAGTAAATATTCAACAATATTTCCTGATTCCGAAGCATGAATTTAACATGAGAAACAAATTTCCCAGAAACTCCATTTAAGTCTTTAATGTCAACACTTTAGAGATTTCACTTCACCTCTATGAACAGTCATTTTCCCCAAAAATGGGGGGAAAACTGCTTATTTAGAGCATGTGTTCGTGATCAGCGTCACAGCAGCTGTAAAAAAAGCAAAGCTCTTAGGGAACGATTTGTGTCATCCAACAAATTAAATAGCATCTGTGAAAATATAAAAATCACGAAAACATGTTCTCTTTCTCCTGCTTATGAAAACAAAATGTTTATATCTTCCTAGTAAGAGCGAATAATGGCGACTCTGTTTCACTTTTTCTATTCCCCCCCCCCCCATCTTCAAGCCGAAAGGCGTTATTCGGAGTCTTTATTAAGAAGCGGCAGTTCGTAAAATTCAAGGATTTATTTACTATAAATATTATTTTTGAGTCTTAGAGACATAGCAATAAGGGTTTTTAACAAGTATCTTTTATTTACGATACGATAAACACGTTAAGAAGTATATAAAAATAGTGAGAAAATGAGAAATGTGTGTGTGTGTGAAATATTTACCCTTCGTATTTTTTTATACCGGTTGAAGAAATTATTGAATTTTTTTTTTTCTGTGATCATATATGAGAGTGAAGCATTAATAAGGAACTAGTTATGAAAGTATTCTGTTTTATTTTTTATATTGTTTTATTTTTTCTAGTGCAATATCGAACGTTGAACCCATAAAACGTATTAAAAATTCAATAAGCACCATTTGTAGTCAAATCCGTGGAGTTAATAAATTGTTTTTGTATTAGTTTTTTCTTTGTAGAGAGTGGCAACGTAAAATTTGTTTATAAGAGGTGAGTTTAGTTTTATGATTTGAGATATTTTGAATCAACAGTTTCGTTACAGTAATCGATTTAATTGTTATTGATTCCACATAACCTTTTAGTCAATAATTTTTATAAAATTATCTTTGCCACGGCATTTTTGTGGAATGATATGTTGGCAGAATATATAATTTTTCTTTGTTGAAGAAATAGTACAATAGTTGTTATAATTTTTGACACATACTTGTGAAGTTAAAAACTTTTCCTTATGCAAAACATTCAATTTCGATTACCTATAAACAAATTTTTTAATGAATTCACAATTCAACTTATTAATAAAAAAATATTTCTTTTATTGCTCTATTATGTCACAGATATATAGAACCTATAAAATTATTTTATATAGGATTTTAGATGATTTTTCATTTAAATCCTCTATTTTAATCATGAATCGAAATATTGTACACTACAAATCTCTGTTTAAAAATTCAGAGCGAGTTTTTCTATCCATGGATGTAAGAAATTTATTCCAGAAATTCCCGTTGCTTGGATTGATAGAAGGCTTACAACAGATAAATCGAACTGATCCTAAAAATAACGTATGGGGTAATGTGAGAGATTGTGGTACATGCCATCAACTGAAATACCATTGTCGTTATTTTTTCCATTTAATCCAGAGTTTTGTACATTTGTAATTATAAAACACATTTAGAAATGCAAATGTAAATTTGAGCTTTAAAAATTTAATCGAAAAAAAAACTTTACTTTTAAAATACCTTTTTTAAAAAAAAAAAAAAGTAAACTTTATTATACTAAAAAATGTTTAAAGCCTTTTTAAAAAATCTTTAACTTCAGGAGAAGGAGACTTATAAAAGTGAATACATTTATTGAAGTACTAATATGATTGTAAAAATGTATATCATAAAAAAATAATACTTTAAGAAAATTGTTCGAAAATGATTCATTTCCTTCAAAGTCTACCAGTAATTATCTTAAACATTTATTATTTCGTATTTTTAAAAAAATATCAATATTATGTAAAATAAAAACAAAAACATTTGAAAAATTTTATTAAATTATTTTCAGATTATTAAAACAACATCTTTACATATGACTGTCAATATTCTATAGGAAGAATACTATAACATCGTACAAGAAATTAAAAACACATTCTTTGCAAACAAGTACAAAAATAATATTTATCAAACATATTGTTTTTCTAAATCTCATGATTTAGAAAAGTGACAAAACAATTTAACTTCATAGAAAATGTAAATATATACTTTCAAATGTTTATTTTAGTGAAATCATTGTAAACACATTTTTTATCAAGTTTGACAACATAAAATTTTATAAAGAAGATCATAATATTTTCTTGATATATGAATAGTAAATATTTAAACACAATCAAATGATTTATAGATAAAATAATTTATTAAAAATAATAAACAGACAGATATTTTTGTTTATGTTTTCGAAATTCAAACAAAGTCCGTGGCAAAAAGCGTACTAATTTTATTTCTGCAATATATACTTAAATTCATTTGTTATTCTTTGCTCTCTGCAATTTTCTAAACACATTTAGGTAGTCTAATACTTAAAGATTATACATTGAAAAACGTCTACTTTTTGCATGAAACCCTTTATTGTATGTTTATTTTATCTATAAAAATGTCTTTATACAAAAACGACTCTTAAGCAAACTGTCATACATATACAATCCAAGCAACAGTGTAAAAAAAAGACATCTTAGAACCATTATTATCTTAAAAAAGAAAAAAAAAATTATTTATGTAAGAAGATCGGACACCGAGGTTATCGAATAATATCAACTTCACCTAAAGATGCTGCTAGGTCAGTTTGCCAGCAATTTTACGGTTCGCTGACGCAGAGATGCCGTTAACATTACCGTAAATTCACCATCCAGACAGCTTTTGTAACTGTACGCTTATCTGCAATGTTGACACCATTTATTAGAGCCAAACTGCTAGTCTTTCTTTTATTATTTTTTCTTCATTATTTTACCTTTTGCTTGACCAAAACTTGATGGTGTCAGCGTCACTTCCTGTATTTTACAGTTTGAACTTCTAAATGTACTTTTAAGTACAGTTTTCGGTCCAGGATTGAAGATTAAGGGTGTTTTTTTTTTTCGTTCTAAAAGTGAGCTATTGTGTTCCAGTACGATTACTTTGACGATAAAGTGAAGGGAAAAAGTTATATACAGTTCAGATCCGATGGGTTGGGGAAAATATAAGGGTGAACGAGTTTATTTCCGATTTTATCATCGTAAATAACTGAAACATATGTGTAAATGTATAATAAATGTTTTAACCCGTTCACTTGAAAGTTAACCGCACTAGACTTGAGGTGAAAAGAATTATCTCGAATGCCACACGATCGGTTATCTGCTTTGATCCTTATTATTTCAGCGTGACTTTTGAATAATTTTGTAAGGTACAGTTTGAAAGGAAAGGGCAACTACATTGTAAAAAAAACTTGGTATTACTTCTTTAAAAAGGAAATGAAGATGCTTGCTTTTTTTAATCTTGTATCAAAATATTATTCTATAAAATTGAATTTTTTTTTTATCTAAGGTTTATATAGAACGTAACTTAGCTGAAATATTTCATGGTGATTTCAAAAAGAATATATCTTTTTCCCATTACCATTTAAAGATTTTTTATGATTGTAAAAAATACTTCTTGAATTTTTTACGTAAAATAACATTATTTGTACAATGTATCGGTATTCAATTCATTCCACGTCGATGTTCAATTAACCCTTTATAAGCCATTTTTTCTAGTAATGTTAAATTAAAATATTTTTGAGTGATAATTTGTGATATATTGGTGAGCTACGTACCAAGTTGTTCATGTTCAGCAAGATGGGGGATAACATTACAATATGGTTACCTGGATATTTGTATCGTGTAGTAATGTGATTGCCATGGAAGATAACGTATATTATAGTAAATTTTTATTGTTTTATTAACCCTCTTAATTTCAGACGATTTTAATTCGATTGCTTTAAAAATTTAATCATTTATATTTCAATCATTCTTCAATCCACTGCTTTAGTCTTCTATATCATTTTTTACTATTTTCGCGAATATGGATATTTCTAATATCTTTGGTGAATATCAGAGTATTTTTTAAAAATAAAATATGAAGGATATGCTTATGCAAATTGTGCATTTTCATTTTATTTTACTTTTAAATTATGCATTTTTAAACGTTCCTTGTTAGGTGAAATTCATTAAATGTACTTGCAGTTCTTAGAATGTTATAAGTTATCAACAATTATTAATTGATATTCATTATTGACTAATTTTAATATATATTACGTAACTATGTTGTGTATAGTAATAATAATAGAATAATATAATACAATTATATGTATAATACTAATTATTATATTACTATTATTATATATTATATAATGCGATTATTATTATATATTATATAATATAATTATATTATAGTATATTGATATTAATTATTGATTGATATTTGTTATTTTCAATCTCTATTCCTATCCACTTTATTTGAAATATATTTCAAAACAGTTCTTTAAAATTATTTTAACTGACGATTTCTTACAGCTAGACCGCCATCTTGGATATTTCACCATTCGACAACAAGCATTGCTTGGCACCAAACGGCGTTGGCGCGTCGCACTCCGATATCAAATTAGTTCATTTTTGAGATTTTGAATTTTTTCTAAAAATAAGTTTACTTAGCTTATTACTTATAATTAACATGATTTTTAGACCATTTATTTTGGTGGTAAGTATGTTTCCCACCGCCCCCAGGAAACTACTAAAGGTAGGATATCTTATGTTATGCATTTCCTTTTATATTGCATTACATGATATAGTTATAAGAAATAATTTATAAATAATAAAATATATTAAACGAATATTTTACATTCAAAAATTTAAGAATTTATGAATATTACTTTCCATGAAATCTTAGAAAACAAGGATCAATACAAGGATATAACAAGCTGTACATACTTATCTTTTCTCTTCTCGTGTGGTTTCATGAAGTACAAAAGACAACGTCTGTATGGACTTTGTCAAGTTTTGAGTCAACTTGATTAAGTCAACAACTTTAGTCATTCATACGTCATCTGAAACAGATTTCTTGCTGCTCAGGAAATTTACAGGTCATATTTTACACTTGCGTCTTGAAATTCCAGATATTAGTTGTCGTGCTAGTAAGAACGACTTAAGGCATGGGCCCGAGCCCAGGGCCTCGGCCACAATGGGGGCCTCGTCTCGTTCTCGACTCAACCTTTAATAAGATTAGAATTCGAACAATTTCAACGGTAAAATGTAATTTCTGGTTGGGAAATTTGAATTTCGGACAATTTGTCAACTGGCTACAAGTGATGACCGTTGTCCATGTGCAGGCTTAGACTTACCACCATACACCATCATTACTCATTCAGTCAAAGGCGGCAGTCGGTCGAGCCGGTTTGTGTGATTGTAAATCATGTATATTTATTTGTTTCGGGTTATTGTTTGTACGAATATTTGACAACGTATGTTATGTATTGCCTACTTTTAAGGGTCATAGGTGGAGCCTAAATTTGTGTAGAGGCCCAGGGCCCACTTTTGAGTAGGGGTCCAGGACCTCAAGAAGTCTTAAGACGTCCCTGCATACTAGTCAAAGGTGCTAACAGCACAAATCATAGATAGGAAAACAGCTTATCGCACATGGACATTTAAAAACTAATTAAATTTTTTACTTAATCCCATTTACACGTAAAAAATCCCCTACTGAATAATTTTTATCAAATTGTTCTGATTTTTATATATGAAAGAAATGTATGAATAGATGGTTTAACTATAAAATCATTGCCACCAAAAAAAAATAAAATGGAAAAATTAAGGAATATTTTTTCAGCACAAGTTATTATTGTAATTGATATTTTCGATAAGTTACATTTAAAAGAAAAAAGAAAAAAAGATAATTATACGTAAAAAAATAAAACAAATGTCAAAAACATATTCTATCAAATTACGTTTTAAAATATTTTTTTTTTGGAGAAATTAAGCATTATTAATACCTATAATAAAACTTCCCTTAAATAGAAAATGTTCACATTTTGTTCATCATCGCTCATTGCAAATATTAAATTCTGAAAATTAGGGGGGGGGGGACGTTTTATATAATGGATGAAAAGAGAAAAGAAGTTTTATACTTCAAACGAAAAATGTTGATACACAGGTTACCATAAAAATAAGCAAAAAATCGTTTGTAATTTTGTTTTAGTTTTTCAGTTGTGATGAAAATTCTAAAAACAAAGAATTCGTTAATGTTCTCCACATAATGAAAGATTGAAAAAAAGAGGGAAAATGAAAAATTAAGTAAAAAGAAAAATATTTTGTTGTTTTGGGAGAAAAGGGAGAAAATGGTCTCCATTTCTGATCATTACTTTGAAGATTAATTTTCTTCCCATTTTTTCTTTATTTTTTTCCCGAGCAAAAGTTTTGAAGACGAAGTTTAAAAATGATTATTATCCATTTTTTAGCTTTTAATTATCGTCTGTAATATTCGAATTGTTTTTATACATGCAAGGAAGTTACTGAATGCATTCCCTAAATTATTTCCCCTCATATTGTAATTATTTTTCTGCATTTTTCTGAAGTATTAAGGTTTATTTTCCAAGAAACCATCTTGTAAAGTTTTTTTAATGGAACATATTCATTTTAACTTCTTTTAAGATTTTTTTTCCAACTCTGACTCCTATTTTGTTTCTACGTTGGTTTTAATTTAAGTAGTTGCAAGGTATGCCTTTTAGTAATGAATTTAATTTGTTTACCTCATTCGCAGTCAGGTTTGAAAAGGGGGCTTTTTTTCCTACAAAAAAACTAATTCTAGAATAAAGCTATGTATTTAAGGAGGAAAAAAGCATTTCATTTCCCTCTAATTGTTTCAAGATCCATTAATTCATATTATTATACTTTTGAATTATTAAATACGCCCATAATGTTTTCTCTTTTTTTTAAAAAAAAAAGGAAAGGAAAATTGGTTTAAAGAACTAGGTGACCTAAAACTCCGTTAACATTTGGAAATTCACTAATTCACGGAATAACTTTAGTAAACCACGTACACTCGATCACGTTAATTTTAACAAACCAGCAAAGGTTTTTACTTCATCTTTGACTGTGATTAACAGAACGACTATGAAAGTGAAAAAAATCACTATAAAATTGGCGAATTTGCAACCACAGTAGCCAGGGACGTCTTGTAGAGGCCCTGGGCCCCTACACATGTAGGCCCCACCTATGGCCCTTAAAAGTAGACAGTACCTAGCATACGCGCGCGCTCGCGTTGTAAGATACTCGTACAAACAGTAACGCTAAACAAACAAATGGGCATATCACATAAATCGGGTCAACTGACTGCCGCTCTTTGACATAATGAATAATGCTGGTGTATGGCAGGGGTGGGCATTACGTCGATCGCGATCGACCGGTAGACCGCCAAGACATTTTTGGGTAACTGCCTGAAAATTTTATGTTCATAATTATATACGGAAAATTCAAGATTGGCTGACAGTACGCAGACTAAGCCTTCTACTGACTATAACAATAAACACTAATTTTAGATTAAAATGTTTTATTTTTTCAATGTATTTTGAATTGTTTCATGATAAATATATCATTTGATATAACTATATAATATTTGGGGCTATTATTATATTAAATTTGTATCTTGCGTTTTGCTTTAAACGTGGTTTTAAAAGTGTTGTTTTTTTTAATTTAGTTCCTTGTAGGTATATAAGTACATTTTCCGTACTTATTATTAAGTTATAATAATAAACTTTTCCTTACCTAACACACACCACCGCACCTACGACATTGGGCAATAGCCTACACAAGAATTTTTAAAGGGAAGAGGGTCGAGGGTTGAAGGTCTACCATTCTCGTATCATACGAATACGCAACCAAACATATTTTTTTGATTTTGTCGATAGTCGGGAACAAAAAGCAGAAAAAAAATAAATTACTGAATAAATAATTAACATTAATTAATAAAAAAATTACTAATATCAAATACTTAATTACATTTTATATACTATATACACGGGACTATAATGAATCGGGAAAAAAATGTAGGTTTATGAGGGAGGGTCCGGACCCACGGACCTCTCCCCCGCTCTTGTGTGCATCACTGATACTGGGTGGACCACAACTCCTTGAAAAAATTAGAAGTAGCCCGCACCCTGGAAAAGTCTGCCCACTCCTGGTGTATGGTGTTAGATCTAGACATACATACGGACGACGGTCATCACATAATAATGTAGTCTTACGACTGTTGCCAGATAACATATAATCCGAAATTCCCAGTTTGGAGTATACAAAGGGAAATAATATTTGACCATTAAAATCAGTTGAATCATGATCTTATGAAGACTCAGTCGAGAACGAGACGAGGCCCTGGGCCCAGTCCAATTGGCCCACGCCGTACCCAATGATCTGATGGAAGATATCAACAGGGGTGTTTTTAAATGGAAGATGTTCTGCAAATAAAAATTTCTCTATGATTGTTAAGCATAAAAAAGAACAAGTACTGTACCATTTTGGAATCTTAACTAAATGGGCCAACTTTTGAAAAATTTACCTGGTGTTGTGTGTAACGTTTTATTTTTATGAAGAGTCAAGGTTAAGGGACATCTTTATCTCCAACCCCAACTCACACAAACTACGTTAATTTTAACTAAAACAACATATTTTTTTACCGACTCGTGACTGCGATTAATAGTACAGTTATGCAAGATGACGTTAGTGAAAAACTCATCATAGAATTGAGAAATTTGTGGTCACATAAACTGATGAAATGATGAAGAATGTCAATTTTCCACATTTTCAAAAATGTTCTCGTTCTCACTTAACCAAGTGCTAGAGAAATTTTCCCCGAACAGATATGACCCCACCTTTCACCTCGTACCCGGTTATCGTTAAGTTACGAAACACCCTGTAAAACAAAATCAATAATTAGTTGAGCAACTGATTTTTAGCAATAAATAATGTTCTTTATAACAAATGTTTTCAACATGTCAGCTGTCATTCATCTACAGTACCTGTATTCGAGGGATAATACTGAGAATAGCACTGTATAAGATATCGACATGCTGTTAGATGTTGTCTTTTAGCATCCTTAATGAGGTCTGTTAACTTGTTAATTCAGATAACTCCATGCCCGATAATCACACGAATGATGGGAATCTGAGGCCTGGGACACCAAGAATGACGGAAGTGGCGGCTCAGCACAAGATCCTCACCAAACAATGTGCGCAATAGATCTTTCACTTCTTATGGTGATAGGATCATAAAGTTGAAGTAACAGATTATCCATTCTGATAGTACAGCCAATGCCAATTTAAGCTCCTTTCGGAGATCCTGGGTGTAGAAAATCTACAGGTCCCCTTCGCCCTGGCGGATTGAAATTTATAACCAGAAAATCTAGCCCGTCCCAAGCGCCCAATGGATAAACCGACACTGTCAACTATAATAATGCATTTGATTTTAAAGAACACACAAAATAAAAGAATTATTTTTTGATTTTGGAAAATTTTTCGAAGTATCTTGATATGTTAAACAACATCTACATTCAATAATCAAATTTGAAATTTTATCTAAACTTTACAGGAAGAACAAGTATAGGTATAATAATAGTTTTAAATTCCGTGGAGATCACGTGATTGCATTTATCATGTGACCGTTATGAATTTAACCAATCTATCTTTTTTAACATTCAAGTAGCAAGCTAGCCAATGAGTGCTACGGCTTTAAATTTTTAATCAAATCCTTATTTGACTATGATCTTTGCACATTTAATTTCAATACGGGCTTTCATTCATTATCTTTGTGGTGCTTCTTTTTTATTATTTCTTCAAACGAGTGTAATAAAAAGAAGGACCACACAAAGATGTTCTACGATGTTTTTTCTACATCGTAGAACAAATTCCTTCGATTTTTTCAGTTTATGTTTTTACAGCAAAATTATACAAATTATTTAAGACAAAGCCATTTAATTAAAGCTTTTATATCAGCTAATTAATATTTACTTATATTCCTGCTTTTTCACTGATTTATAAATCATAATTATTTCTATAATATAACCTCGGTGAATTATAGAGATCTGTTAAATTTTTATCTGGAACCAAAAACTATTCACTTCTTCATTAAAAAAATTGGGTCAAAATGAAAAAAAAAAGTTATTCATTTAATCGCTTTTTTTTAACTCAGATTTTAATTAGTAAAAATATTACTCAGTGCAACAATCGCCATTTTGCTGAATAATTCTTTCCAGAGCTCATACGCATGAGAAACTAAAGAAAAAATTCTTAATTTTTTATACTCCATTTCCAAAAGAATGAGATATGGATTCAAGTGCACATTTAATTGCCTTCGAATAGAACAATTTGATTTTTTTTCTTATCATTTTATCTAGTGTCAAATCAAGCACACTTGCCTTGATTGGTTACCAAGGAAACGTGACGTCACTGGAGAGATTTAAGCGAGGGAAAAGAAACCATATCTGGATTTGGCGGCCCAAAATTAACATCAACATCTATCTTAATAAGACATGTAAATAATTCTAATTTCCAATTATCTCTCGATTCTCTGCGAAAATTAACAAAAAGTTGGAATAAATCTATCTAAATAGAAGTATGAAAACGGTATTCGTACGCCAAATTAAAAAAAAAAAATGAAAAATTCTTCAGTTTCTCTTTTCAGAAACTCGTTACGCTGTGATTAACTGAAGTGAAGTGATAAAAATTCAACAAAATAAAACCTAACGTGCTCTTAGTGAAGCGAAAATTTTTCTCATCTATAATCAACTTCGGAATTGAGTAATGGAAAAATTATGCAAACAGTTTGCATTAAATATGACGAGTTATTTTTTTTTTCATGCCGCCGCTTCTCGTTTGGCGAAAGAATTTCTCAAAAACAAATTAAGATATCTTTTCTCCTAACTCGTTTTTGGCGAAGTTTTAAAAGACGGATGTGATAATGAAATAGCACATTTTGCGGTGTCATTATGTACTATTATTCGTGATTTGAGAGGGAATTTAGGGTAGTAAGTAACTTTTAATAAGTAGTCGGAAAACAAATAGCTAAAAAAATTCGAAGACGTTTGACCGTCACGCGATATGCTGATCAAAAGTAAAAGCGAAAAACTTGAAGATTACTTTTGAAAAATAAAACAGAAGAATTGGAGCATGTTTATGACATCTTAATATACTTAGATATTGAAATTAATTCATTTTTTCCCATCTCATTTGTTTTTCGAAGCATAATTTCCCAAAATGGTAGAAGTATTTTTTGCAATTACATTCACTCGAAAGGCATTACCGAATTCATTTATTTTCGTTTAATTTTGCATCTATTTTGCATTATCAGAATTTTTTGTGTTTCTTAATGACGCAAAATAGAATTATTTGATGTTTGTTTTGAATAATAATAAATTACTCTTCCTCAATGTTCTGCGGCATGTAATATTGAAAATTAATTTACAGAATGAATGTGTGTTAATTATTTAATAATGTGCCTGCTCATTATGTAAATCCTTATGTGATGTAGTTTTTTAAAATTTGCTTGCTTCATTTTGAACGATTTCATACAACAATAGTTTTCCACTTCCTCCACTAAGTCAACATAATTTCCCCTAAAATTTTTATGCATATATGTTGAAAAACCAAGGAAAATAAATTGCTACTTATTAGTGCGTCGACTAGTTTCACCAAATTAAAAACCATCGCCAACTGGTGTGATATACACCACAGTACTCTCCCACTTTTTTATAAGGCCCTCGTGTATAGTTGAACAGTGCGACGTTAATATTCACTCACTTACTCATACCCACTTTTTTATCGCCCAGACTGGTCAACGTTTGATAATTTTCCCACGGAAGTTTATTGTTTATTTTTTGATAGTTTTGATTTAATAATTTTAATTTAACTGTCGAATTAAAAAACAGTCACCTAATACATGTTAAAACTCCTGTTCATCGTTTCTTGGCGATGACTATTTATGCCAGAAAATTGTGGTAACCCTCCCCCCCCCCCTTGTATTTATAAAAATGCTTTCACTCATCAGATGTAAGTACCAATTTAAATTGAGGTTATTATTTGACCTTATTTATTGATTTGTGGAAATTTTTGACGAACCTGTAAGATACCGAATTGTATTCATTAATACATTCCTTCAAAGTAAAATATAGTTACACTAAAAAATTAATATAAAGTGATTTAACATGGAATAATATAAAGTGATTTAATAAAA
Organism: Trichonephila clavata; assembly: GCA_019973975.1. Lineage (NCBI taxonomy): Eukaryota > Metazoa > Arthropoda > Arachnida > Araneae > Nephilidae > Trichonephila > Trichonephila clavata. The sequence continues at coordinate 152 of BMAO01035462.1, read as the reverse complement.
AAAAAAAAAAAAATGAAATAAAGGATAACATGGAATATAAAGTGATTTAACATGGAATATAAAGTGATTTATAACATGGAATATAAATGATTTGTAACATGGAATATAAAGTGATTTATTATGTGAAACATGGAATATAAAGGGATTTATAA
>BMAO01035461.1:0-55253 GCA_019973975.1 Trichonephila clavata | reverse complement strand
TTGGAGGCTGGAAGGCTTAGATGCTGATCGGGTTTTAAGATGGTCCCTAAGACACATGCAATTTGTGTGTATTCCCCTTGTTTCTTGTTGACAGGATGTTGTCGCATTCCTTAGTTGGGGGGGGGGTCACAACGGCTGGTCAGCAAAGTTGAATGAACTCATAATTTGGAAGAGTCGTCGCGAAATTTGTGACTCTGCGCTTGGTTCCTGACCAATGGCTAGGCGGGACCAAAGGGCGTGCGGATGAAAAAGGGGGTAATTTGCCTCCACTTAAAAGGAGGAACCGGGACATTTCTCGGCAGATTTTACACAGATTTACAGAGATGTGACAGAGAGATTTTACAGATTAGCAGAAGACAGGTTACCATGATTTCAGATTAAGAGAGTTGAATTTAGGCCGTCCAAGTACCACCCAGCTCCATGCCTCCGTTTCAGATAAGTGGAATGTTGTAGTAATCTTATTCATAAAATTAATAGTGTATTTATTTTAACCTAGTAATGTTTTAAAATTAATAAACGAATTTAATCTCATTGTTTTTTTTAATTGAGTTTTAAAGTACTAACCACTAAATATGATGCAGACATAAGTTAAATTAATCGAACCTGCGTAAGTCATAATATGTAAAATTAATGAAGGAATTGTAGCGCTGCATCATCTGGTGCCAAGTGACCAGGATTCGAGGAAATTTTTTTTTCACCTCTTTCGTTCACGCGTGAATTTTTTAGATGAATTTGGGCAATCGCTAATGTGTTGTGTTCGAATGTATAATAAATTTAAGATTGTTGTAATGTTGAATACATTGGCGTTAACTTTAAAGCAAATTATTTTTTTTCCTCGCAAGTATAATTTTTATTTTCCTCGGCAGATGAAAGGTTGGAAACATTTTGTATCAATGAGAATTAATTGTATTTTATTATGTTGGTATTTGTATAAATATCAATATTATATACATTGATGTTTTTTTTTAATTTGTTTTTGTCACTTATGCTTTTGCATGTATGTTATTTCAAAATATATACTGTGGAAACAAGGTACATGTCTACAATAAGTCAGGAAATATAGAGAAAGGTCTCTTGTATAACTCATAAATCAGTGAATTACTATTTTAGCTATGTGTGTAATCCCACACATGCTCCATGTGTTTTTTTTAGTATGCTCATTATACGTATTTTGTTATTGTGTTTCATTTATACATTATCTCTTTGCGATTTTCATTGTTGCTTAAAAGTATTAAAATTCTGGGGTTTTACTACTACCATAACGTTGTTTTTATCATGTTATTATAATCAATCATATATTATTCTTTTATCTTGCAATCTACTCATTGAATACTTATTGTGGATGTATTATCATTTATGTTTAATTTTGAACTTTTATTGTTTTCGCCAGTACCTTATGATAGTGTAGAAGAAAGTAGCTATTTTGCCATTATTATTCTTAATTACAATTGTGTTTTATGAATTTTGATAATATTCGAGATGGTTGTTTGTTTTATTCTGTGTTGGCCATCGCACTAGTAAAATTTTATTCACACTAAAGGAACTTCTATGATATGTTTAAAGTATAGTTACTAGTATTGTGTTCTTGTACTCTCGTTTTAGAATGTTTTTGAGTAGTTGAGTTTCAATTGTCCATAAATTAGGTATTCAGTTTTTTTTTTTGTCTTTCGGTTTTGTCGATTTATGAATTTTTCTCTCTCCCTCCATGATGTACCACTCGGTATAAGTGTTCATTGATTAAGTGAAGTTAGTTTTGATTTCGTGTTATTGGTTCATTATAATTTTTTTTTATGAAAATTCTTGGTCATATTATTTAGTATTGAGGTAGATAAGTCTTGTGTTCATTCTGTACTTATGAAATTGTTTTGAATACTTAGTGGGTTAGAGCATGAATTTTTTTTATAAGTTGAATTTCATTATGTGAGGAGTGTGATTACAATTGAGTTAAGATTGTTCGTGATATATTTGAATACTGATGCGAATTATTTCCGGAAGTTATGTTTATCGAATTGTTAAAGAGGTACAGGAAATTGTTGTCATTATAGTTGTATTAGAATCTAGCGGGTTATGTGAATTAATTACGGAAGTTATGTTTAACGAAGTGTTGGAAGAAGAGATAAGAGAATTGTTTTATGAGTTTGTGAATTAAGATGATTATTCAGGTATTAGTTAAGTGATTTAGTAGAAATGATTGAGAATTAGAGTTTCAGTTGTCGAGTTAGTTCTGTTTTTGAGAGATAGTTATCTGTTTGTAGCGTTAGTTAATTGTTAGTGGATCGTATTGGTTATAAGGTTTATGGCTATGTTGTTTGAGAGTCAGTATTCGAGTTGCCGATAGTCGATTTTGGTGAATTAGTTATAGTGATGGGAATTAATAATTTTATTATTGAGCAAGGTTTTTTTTGTGTCTGGTGTTGATGACATGCGAATCGCTCTGTTCAGTGCACAATTATAGCACTCAAAGGTTAGAGTGAAGTGTTTCGTCTTTTTTTTCTCGCCTTCTATTTTTTTATATATAGACTTAAAATCCATTTTTATTAATAGCCACAATTTTAATAATCTCGTCTACTTTTAGTATTAAATTTTTTTTTGTTTCTTAACCTTGGGTTGCATCCTGATCACATGCATATTCATCGTTTTGTAATAAGGAAAATGCACGCCTAAGTTATACTATTCGTACGCAATTCTCATGGTGAATTTGTCATTCCTTTATGCTATTGATTTTGTTGTACGTTGTATTTCAAATGCATGCTTAATTTAATTAGTACTCAAGGCTCAGGGTGAATTTATAATTCCTTATACTCATTGACTTTGATGTACGTTGCAATTTCTTATGTAATCATGCCATATTGTTATCATGTCGAATTTCGATGTTAGGTGATGCAATGTTGTGATGTTTTTCTGTTTTTTTTTGCATTATACTCATAAATAATAATAATAACTTATCTAAACTTGTTCTCATAAATTGTTACAATCTCACACAGGAAAATAAATTTTTCTAATCCCTTAAAATGGTGGATATTTTTTGTGTACATTATTAGCTAATAATTTTCTTCATCATGTCGTTCTGCGATGATCAGTGAGAAGGAGGAGTTGGCATAATTATACAAAATATCTGTTTAACTTTCATGCCAGACATCGGAAATGTTGTTTTTACCCATTTTACTATGCATACATGTCGCGCCAAAATCTGTGTCACAGTCAAAAAATTTTTTTAAGTATTTACTTCTTGTATCTTTATATATATATATCACTTGTTTTATTTATATTACATATTAATCACTGCTGTGTTATGTACACAATTATACTGTTACAATGTTTTCGTGAGTGCAATTCTTTTGTGTAAATTATGCGGTAGCCCAGATCTCATCTCAAAATTCGAATTTTATGAATTTTTTTTTCTTTACAAGACGTTCTATTGTACTACATTTGTTTGGCAGAAACGGAGGCAGGGGATGGTCGGTGTGGTATTCAAACGAAAGTCCCTGCCGGTCAAGAAGTTAGTGGGGAGGGAGAAAGTGATATGGAAAATAATGAGTTCACGTGTTGTGTGTGTAGAACATTTCCGTACTTATTATAATCTCTTTTGGGAGTATTTTTTTCATTAAGGTCCAGCTGGCATGCAACTCACGGACAACAGGAAAGGAAAATTTTCCCCTTCGCCATGGCGTCAGGATGACAGGCCAGCCACATTCATCAGGTTCGGGAGCTGTCAAGATTGACGACCTCCAACACAAGGGAGCAGAGGAGACAAACGTTTAAAGGTTCCTACAATGCCGCGAAGTCAATAAGAGAATTCAACAATAGGCTACCCATTAGGGCGGCTACATCCTTCCAGCGTGGTGTCTTTCATCCCTCTTCAATTCGTCAAACGACAGGACATAATTGTCGTTATTTCTTCACCTTCACAACAGAAAGGGGGACTTCCGCCTTTTCCTACTGCACTTGGCACTAAAAGGCTCAATCGTCGGGATCAAGGATTCCCCCTCCAGTTTTTTTTTTTTTTTTTTTCTTCCTCTCCTGCAGTTGATTTTCCAAGAATTCATCGTGTCAAGAAGATCCATTTCCGGCTCGCTAATGGACTATTACTATTGTCATTTAATCACTCCCATTTCAGTTTTGTATGTCTACTGCAAAATATGTGTTATTTTTTTTCTCTCTTTCCAGGTGTTTGTGAGTCTGAAAGGGGGGAGGAGTGATGGGGGCTTGGAGGCTGGAAGGCTTAGATGCTGATCGGGTTTTAAGATGGTCCCTAAGACACATGCAATTTGTGTGTATTCCCTTGTTTCTTGTTGACAGGATGTTGTCGCATTCCTTAGTTGGGGGGGGGGTCACAACGGCTGGTCAGCAAAGTTGAATGAACTCATAATTTGGAAGAGTCGTCGCGAAATTTGTGACTCTGCGCTTGGTTCCTGACCAATGGCTAGGCGGGACCAAAAGGGCGTGCGGATGAAAAAGGGGGTAATTTGCCTCCACTTAAAAGGAGGAACCGGGACATTTCTCGGCAGATTTACAGAGATGTGACAGAGAGATTTTACAGATTAGCAGAAGACAGGTTACCATGATTTCAGATTAAGAGAGTTGAATTTAGGCCGTCCAAGTACCACCCAGCTCCATGCCTCCGTTTCAGATAAGTGGAATGTTGTAGTAATCTTATTCATAAAATTAATAGTGTATTTATTTTAACCTAGTAATGTTTTAAAATTAATAAACGAATTTAATCTCATTGTTTTTTTTAATTGAGTTTTAAAGTACTAACCACTAAATATGATGCAGACATAAGTTAAATTAATCGAACCTGCGTAAGTCATAATATGTAAAATTAATGAAGGAATTGTAGCGCTGCATCAAAAGGAAAAGAAATTGAGGACATTTTGGAAAAGAGATAATTGTAATGACGTACGTATATAAATCTCTCATATCGCGCATACACCCTCTCCCAGAAATGCTGACATTTGGATGACGGTTAATTAGTTGTTTAATAATAAATTCATACATTGTAAATTATTAATAGAAAATAAAAATTAGAAAGAAAAAAGAAATATTTTATCCCGGGAAAAACTTGGAACGGGGCGAAAGAAAACAAAGAAAAGACGTGGACGTCTGACAAAGAAAAGAAGTGGAATAAATTTCTGAAAAGGGAATTTAAATGACATAAATATAGAAATCACTCACATCGCGCATACACACCCAGAAGTGCTGGCATTCAAGAAAGAAAGAGAAAAAAGGGAAAATTTACATAGGGATAAATTGATACCCATGGAAAAATTCCATGCAAACCCGGGCAAAACGGAGTACGTATAGACCCATCCAACGGGGCAAAGAAGTGGAAGAAACATTAACAAAAAGAATTTTAATGACATTGATACAGAAATCACACACACAACACCATGAAGTACTGACACTAAAAGGGGAAGGGGAAATTTCAAAGGCAAAAAGCTACACGCTTGAAGAAGCCCGTTCAACGCCGGGCCATGAAGCTAGTATTATATAAATTGAAACAAATTACGTAACAACATTCAAATAAACAAATCTAAAAATAGATCATATATCTAAATAATGAACTCTATGGTGAGGGAAAATGTCTGTTGTTTTGATACTTATCAGGGTACACATTTTTTTTTTTATTGAGAATATTTAGAAACCTCGTGCACCACACAATGTATCACACGGTGGCTTACATCACAAGGGAAAGATTACAACACAAACATCCATGCCTTCTCCAGGATTCGAACCCAGTCCCCACTGCACCGAAGTCAGCATCACTAACCACTATACTGGATGGGCGGCTTCGGGGTATACTTGCGTTGCAAAGAAGAGAATTATAATTCGCATTACAAAACTTACATTTCGTGTTCAGTTTTAAACAGTTCTTAATTAGACGATGACCAAGACAATTAAAACATAGGTTAAAGGATCTCACTTTGTTGTTTCTGTCTTGAACAGACATATCGTAAAATTGTTTACACTTGAAAATTGGGTGTGGTTCTGAAGAACATAAGGGACAGGGTTTTTTTTTATCACTTTTCACGGCAAATGATCTGAATTTCGGAGAATATTCGTTCTTGTTTTTCAGCAAAGAATTTCTTTGCACGTTTTCTAAGGCTTGGCTCCTTTTAATTAAAAAGTCTAAAAATTTATCCCATCTAGGCAAATTATTAAAATGTAGTTCCATTTCGTATTGTTTATGCGATTCACCATCTAGACTTTAAAAGTTATAACAAAAATTAACATTGATTCGCACAAAGTGTTAGGTTCTAATTCTAGTTGTTCTCTGAATGAAATCTATTAAATTTCTCAGGTGAAAAGCAGATTCAGATTTTATTTTGTTAGGATTTAAAAATTCAGCAATATGGCTATTTACAATGAATCTTTTATCTTCGTATCTGCCTTTTAAGGCTTCGAATAAAAATGAGTAAGAATCGTTTACTGTTTGCAATTGTTTTGCATGACCTTTGAGGGCAGATTGTAAATAATACAGTTTCTCAGAGTCTGATATAAACAAGTGTTATCACTACATGTTGGCTCTCATACGATCCACTATGATGGTGAAGTCGAGGCAATCCAATTAGCCCTTCTGAAGTCTTCTGCCCGTCTTTCCCCTCCTAATAAGGCTGTAATTTTATTGGACTCAAGTTCTGCCCTTCAGACCCTGACAAGTAACCTAGAAAAACAAAGTTCCCGAGTCCACAGTTGCAGGAAGCTACTGAGCAGAAATCAGACACAAAGGTTGCTTTTCAGTGGGTGCCATCCCATTGTAGTCTTTGGGGGAAATGAGATGGCACAACTCTTGACAAAAAGAATCACGGATATTCTCCATAGGTCTTCCGAAGACTTACCTTTTTACTCTTTTAAGCTTGAGATTAATAAAATCTATAAAAAATTCTTTTGTAATGCAGCCGCCAGTGCTACTATAAATAAACCTTGGAGGATACTATTAAAATTTGTTTCTCGAACTCCCCTCGTGCTACTGCTGTGACTGAGTTTTAACGATTAATTGGACATGTGCCTTTGTGCTCATTTTTTTTTTATTTGGCTGCCTCACCTTTGTGTGATTCTGGACAAGTCATGGATGTCTGCTCTGCACTTTTCAGAGACTTTACAACACAGTATAAATTCTCAGCACACAGAGAATTTGGACTGTATTGTAAAAAAGTATTGGAGAGCTCATTGCCTCATGACCTGATGGTTAATGGCCTCTAATCATAACCTATGCCTGCCTATTTTGAGGTTTCACAGCTTAAGTCCATGTAGATGTGTGAGAGATCTATACGGTTTTTCACTAACCTCTTCTTTTTATCTTTAAATCAAATTATTTATTTCAACCAACCTTCATCGAGAGCCAAGCGTAATTTATATAAATAAGGAATATTATTTAAATTCGGTTTTCGCGAGTTGAAGAAAGCTAAGTAAGTGGAAATGAGAAGTCAAGTGAATTAAAGAAAAGTGAAGATATCGAAAGGTCGACACGTAGTTGTTGACAAGTTAAGCGAGATTGATACGTTTTGATGTGCGCAAAGAGAAGCAGATTAAAAGTATTGAAATTCACTATTACGGAGCGTGGAGTCTTCGTCAATTCATCCAGCTAATTTGAGTGCCTGAAATTCGTCACGAAGGATCCGCAGCAGTAAAATATAAGGTATAGTGACTTTGATTAAGTAAATCTGATTATTATTTTAAGGCGTAGTTGTAATTGTGCGCGTTTAAGCTGCCCTAGATTCAGTTGAAATTCTGTATTATTATCCCCGCTTGTATTTAAATCTCACCTCTGCACTCTACTCTCGTTTATTTATCTTAATTAGAATTGTGTTGTGTCTGTTCATAATATCTGATAAGAATCAATAAATCAGTTTGAATTGGAATAATGTCTTCCGATCATTATTTCCTCCAACACATCTAGCCGGGTTTTCAGATAGACAGGAAGGTATTAATGTAAGGGGGGGCTACAGGTCACCACAGATGTACTAGAAACTGTTAAAAACGAATTCTCGGTGCCAAATGATACATGAGAAATAAAGATTTAGGACTGTGATTATATTCAAAACCATTTGGCCATTCATTCAAAAACTGTTGAAAAAATTCTTCCAAAATATAGTTAGTTCAGAAAGTTCTTCGATTCAACAAATCAAGAAGTATACCTCTACTTCAGATACCCATAGACCAATAAATATTTTGTTAAATTAATTTATTTTATGTAAACTTGAAATTCACTAAATAACAATTTTTCCAAGTGTTTTCTAAGTCTTTTCTCAAGTTTCTTTTCCAGACAGACAATCTGATGGCTTCTCTGGTCGTATGATTTGAGAAGTCTTCGCCATGCGGACACATTCGCAGTATTTTCTCTGGAACTGAATCACAGTTCACTTAGCCCAACTACCAATGAGAATACTCCCTGTCAAGTTCAAGGAGAGGGTGTCTCTTTTTAAAAATCTTTGTCAAAGTCCTGTTAGACTTTGACAAAGAATATATATAAAAAAAACTGAGTTCTGTACTCAAATCTGTTCTGTTCTATAGACATGACTAACATCAACACTACAAGTATAAGATAAACATACATTTTAATTACACTGGCAATGTCAAATATCAAATAATTACAATGTATAAACTATTTCTCCATACGTCCCATAAGCAGTCATAATTGCTTGAACAGAACTAGATATTTATCAGAATCAAATTACACTCATGGACAAAAAAAATTAACGCACCAAGAAAAAGTCGTCAAAATGAAACGAAACTTTCAAAACTTAATGACTACTTTGATATAAATAAATGATTAGAAAATCAAAGAAAAGGATCATTTATTTCAGAGAAAAAGGCAAAAGAACGGAGGATTTAATACCCTGTTGAACCCTCTCTAGCGCGAATGCACGATGCGATACGATGGGGCATTGAGGCATACAAGTTCTGTATGATGTCTTGAGACATTTCGTTCCATATTTGCTGTAACCTTGCCTCTAGTTCGTTCAAACTCGTGGGGTGCCCAACTCGCCGTCCCAAAGGATCCCAGATATGCTCGTTTGGAGATTTAAATAATAGTTTTCTCACATTTGTAGCAAATAACTGAAACACAGTGTAATTTAGTATCTTTACAAAAAGCAATTTTTTAAATGGTTTTTTATTAAACGTCTAACGTTTATTATGTTACGTTTGTTAAATATCAAACTCAAACTTTGAGAAATATCCCCAAGTTGGCTAAGAAGTTCTCTATTCCGACAATCTCAGATATTTTAATGCAATTTTTCTCCCACTTTTTAAACAGGGAAACGAAATAAAGTTTTAGCGAATTGCGCGCGCGTGATATTGAAAATTCTATGGTAATATTAATTGGCAGCTTCATAAAAAGTTTTGATTACTTTAGTAGTTTTGATTAGTTTTAGTAGTTTTGAAAGTATTCATTACTTTGAATTTTTTTTAACCTAATTATACAATATTCATATTTTGCACAAAATTTTTCACTTATACTGAACCTAGATATTTTACATGGAGGTATTACTTTGAAGATATACTATGGAGGCATCCATACAATGTCACTCGCCGAATAAAATTAGGGAGCTTTACGCAATACTTATTTCATCTTCGGTCTTTCTAATCCTCATACCTTTTGGAATAAGTACAAAGACTACCTTGCGGAAGATATTTTGCGACGAAAAACAACCAAATATGCTTTTCAATGAACACATCTACAACGAAACGCAATAAAGGTTTTCAGAATGGTTAAGAAGAAGCTACGTGATTTTGGAATGATTAGCTCTAGACGTGTCGACGGAAATGGCTTCGATAATGAAATTACTTGAGAATTAAACTACGATTTTATAGCATTGCAACATCAAGTAACAGTATTTATCCCTCAGTTAACTCCAGAACAAAATCACGTTTTCCAACAAGTGTTACGCAAAATAGAATCCGGCAGTTGCGCACTCTTTTTTCTCGAAGCCCCTGGAGGAACAGGAAAAACGTTTTTGCTAAATTTATTCTTAATGACCATCAGAAAAACCTAGAAGATGGCACTTGCTATGGCTTCTTCTGGTATAGCCGTGATTTTACTGACCAACGGTCGTACACTGCACATTCCGTTTTAAAATTATCTCTTAATCTTGCATTTGAAGCTTCACTCATCTGAAATTTCAGAAAAAAATAGCTCTCAAGGCAGGATGCTTCCACAATGCAAGCTTTTTGTGTGGGATGAAAGTATGATGTCGGTTATGGATGTTTGGACGCAAATGCTGGAGGTTATATTTTACTTTCAGAGAATTTTTTAATGTAGAACAAAATGATGTAAATCTTATTGCTCAAATTTACCCGGGTTTGCAACAAAATTTAAATTGGGATCAGTGGTTGCGAGCAAGATCAATATTGGCGCCTAACAATGACATTGTCCATAAAATCAACATTGAAAATTTAAACGACGTGCGGGGAAGGGGGGGTGAAGAAATATTTATCAATGAATACGATCATGGATAAAGAACAAAGTACTTCATATCCCACGGAGTTCTTAAATTCACTTGAACTTTCAGGTGTACCCTCAATCAAAACTAAATGTACCAGTTATGCAAAATCTCGATGCTCCTCGACTATGTTAATGAACGAGGCTTTGGATCACAAAACTGATACAGAATATACTTAGTGCCAATATTTGAACATATGTCATGAAAAGGGATAGTGTTATCATACCTCGAATTCCAAGTATCCCCACTGACCTACCGTTTCAATTCAAACAAGTTCAATTTCCAGTTTTATTGTTGCTATTAACAAAGTTAACATTTCAGTTAGCAGGGGTGCATTTGGAAAAGCAAGGTTTTTCCCATGGCGAACTATATGTAGCCTGATCGGTATGTCCAGTGCTCAAATTTTCACATATTTGCAACTGACGGACGAACATATAATATGGTATACAGTAGCATCTTAGAATAATATTTTGTTTTGAGTTCTTTTAAAGAGAAATTATATATTAAACGTAGATACTTTCGATTTTTAAAAATATTAATAGTTTAAGTTATTGTAAAATTTGTTGTTAATTATTATGATAAATTGCTTTTTCAGTTTTTTTAAACTAAGCTCAATTTTAGAATTTTTAAATTTTATTGGTTCCAGTTAAGCAATAAAAAAATTACCATATTATATTATTTACTTTCTAATGATAATGATTACGACTTTGACAGTTATATAAAGACATTAACGCGAGCGGAGCCGCGGGTAAAAGCTAGTTTTAATAATATATTTCAAGTTAATCACATGTTAAAAGCATTTATTTCTTAAACAAAGTTAACTAATACAGTCAATAGAGCAACGTCATGAAATTCCATTTTGGCTGAAAACCAATTTTCGACGCCAACTTTTGTCATTGTTGTAACAATAACAATGTTACAACAATGCAGACAAATCAAAATTTGCGCCAAAATCCGGTTTTTTAACATTTTTAATTAATATCTTTTTAACTAATTGCAATATCGGGCCGAATTGCGAATCTAAACCATTCTCGAATCCACTTGAATGCATACAAAAATTCCATCCAAATCGGTCCAACCGTTTAGTAGGAGTTTAGTCATGCACAGAAGATTTCTATATATAAAGATGTATTGAAAATCATTAAAACCCATACTTAATTTATTTTAATTACTTATTATTTCATTTCAAGTGAATTTTCTTGTTTCCTAGTTGAAAATCATGTGTCCATCTTCAGTCTCAGAAGCTTGTTGTCAATGGATTTTTCCCATTATTTATGGAGGAGGTCTCGTAGAAGGGGACAAAGTAAATATTTCTTTCAAAATTGGACACAAATGTTCTGTTACATCAGCAACTATGTCTTTTCCAAAGGTATTGATTTGTTTATTAGGTTCTTAAATTTTCTTTTTGAACTGGGAGCTTTTTCTGCGTAGTGAAAATCGTTGACAAATTATCGATTTTAAACTTACAATTTTATATTCCACTTCCAGATTTGGCGGCTTATTGCATTTTCCATTTTTTAATTTGGCGACCAATTCCATATACCATTTTCAGATTTGGCGACTAATTTCATACATCATTTCCAGATTTGGCGACTAATTTCAGATTTAGCGTCTAAAAGAATAAGGTGTAACCCTACAGAAAGTGTTTTGAATTTAAAGCTAATTATATGCAAGTATAAAATACACTTGCAGTTAACAAAAATTTATCAAACAAAAAAGTGTTCTTTAACTCAGAAAGTGGAGGGTGGGTGTGTGTTAGCAATTTCTTTCCATAATATAAGTATTTTTCTGAAAATTAAAATTAAAAAAAGCTCGTGCATGTGGGGAAAAAATAATTTACGTTCCAACTGCTAAATATTTTTTTTTATAAAGCAATACGTTTAGAAGTGATGATACGAATTAACATTATCGGAATACGTTTAAAAAGTGAAAACAAGATTGACACTTAATATTATCATGTTTTTATTAACTCGCTTTCTTTAATGTCTGTCCGGGTGGAATTTTGTAATTGATTTTAAACTGTGTGACTTTCCGAGGAGCTAGAGACTTGAAATTTGGACCATAGTTCAAAAGTGGATGAAAATACATAAAAATGTAAAAAAAGAAGAAAAAAACGAAAAGGAGGAATTTTTTTTATAATTTTTAGTCTGTTATAAAAACATGGTACATTAAAAAATTTTTAATTCGAACTTTTTCTTCTTAACACACTTTTATTTATTTGACCTGTTCTATAGAGACGGAATCTAATATAACGATACGGGATTCATCCAAGGCCCCGTAAACGGAGATAATAAATACCCTCAGCCCGTTAGTTAATATCCATTGAAGAGCAAGATTAATCCCAGCAGCCACGTAATTCAGGCTTCAAATATCAAACTCAAGGATAAATTCATTATTGAATAAATGATAGTTTAAAAAACTAAAAAACACACTTTTATTGTTGATTGAACTAAAAAATGAAAAATAAATTATAGTTTTAAAAAAAACTAAAAAACACGCTTTTATACTGAATCGAACTAAAAAGTAAAAAAATAATTCTTAATATAAGAACAAAATGACTAACGAGAAAATTTATGTCATTGGGGTAAAAGCGTGGGGTGTTTTATAAATTATCAATTGTTATAATTTCTAACTTCTATTCCGAAAAGTTCAATTAGTATAAAAATGTAGTACAAAGCACCCCACGCTTTTACCCCAATGACATAAATTTTCTCGTTAGTCATTTTGTTCTTATATTAAGAATTATTTTTTTACTTTTTAGTTCGATTCAGTATAAAAGCGTATTTTTTAGTTTTTTTTAAACTATAATTTTTGTTTTAACATTGTAGTGCCAGTTTTACTTTAAATTACTATCAATGGATTTTGTAATTTTGACTCATGGTCAAGTGAAAAAAGTCAATCACTATCCAGAATTCCATACATATCATGAGAAATTTAAATTCCTTTTAGTTTATATAATTTTAAAGAAATGAATAATGAGCTTGTTACCTAAAGCTTGCCTTCTGGATTTAAATTGAACAAAATGCTATTGATATTAGTATAAAAAAAGAAAGCTATGTATATTTTTAATGCATAGAACATCCTTTGCTTTCAATGCAAAAAATTAATTTAAAAAATGCAATACATGAGAGTTAAAATTAGCAATATGAAAAGCAGCTAGCTTCTTCAACAACCACTCCACACGAGGATTATTCACCATATTACTAGACATGATTGTCTTCAAACTCTCAATCGGAATTAAATATCCCCAAAAAACGATAAACATTCATCACATGTGAAATTATACAATATTTAATGCAAAAGAAAAATAAGTGGAGACCTAATTGTTGGTGCCACTAAAATGCAATTTGTGAACTATGAACTCTCAAGGCTTGTTTACTAAAAATCATCAAATGGAATCATTTTTGCATTCTAAATGCAATTAAATCTAATTGCCTATGCAGATACTCTACTTTTAGAGAGCATCTCATATACAACATGTACAATCACAAGGGAAAATTAACAGTCCAAATGTCACTCTCGTAATTTTTTCACAATTCAGAAATTGACATGCATAATAAGAGAATGCTGCAATAGCTAATTCGCACCGTTTTTCAACTTGTATGGGCATTTTTTATCTATTACATTCATGATACTGAATATATACATATACATATATATATTTTACATTCCTAATAAAAATGTTAAAAAGTATTTATGTTTGTTGACTTTTAAATGTAATAAAACAGCCATATTTTTTTTATAAATAAAAATTTTATTTAAAAGAATATATATATAAGTTAATTACATTTAAATATGCTAAAATTAAATTTATTTCTTTTTTAAAAAAGGTTCTTTTAAAATTTTAATATTGAACAATCTTACAAATCAAAATATATCTTCTCTAACAATTAGACTTTTTCCCTCTAAAAATTTTGTGAGTAGTCTGAAGATAAGCTAAAATTTTCAAGATATTATTTTGGCATTAAAATAACATTTCTGTTGTTGTTTCTCATCTCCATGTCTAGCCAAACTAGACCAAGTACATGATTTCACTCACTCTCAAAAAGTCCAGCACCATAAGAGGGTCATCATAAAGATCTTGTTTTGTAAGCCCCAGGCAGTCACAAGAATGTGTTCTGGAGATGCCTGCCAGGCAGAACACCTAACGCAAGTCGGAAGAACTTTGTTTCCATCCTTAAAAGTCAAAGTTTGGAGGTAGCCACTCCGGAAACGAGTTAGAATAGTTTGTTCTTGCCTGCTGCATCTAAGGGAAAAGAGAACCACCAAGAGACGTTTAGCCTCATACCAGTGATGAATTTGAGGAATAGTTGATAGCTTGTTGTTGTTGATGTAGGTGGAGTTCAATTCTGAATAGGTGAGAGGGGCCGAGTTCCTAGTGGGTTGAGCTGCGTCATCTTTTACTAGGGCGTCAGCAATCTCATTGCCCACGATGTTAACGAGCAAAGGAATCCATTGTAGATGAATCTCGCGAAAAAATGAAAGACGTTTTAGCTTCTCCAAAATAGCCACTCATGTGATATCACCCACCTTATGTCATTTAGAAAGATGTTGGATGGTATCTGCCAAATGATATCTAGATGTTGATCGAACCAGGAACTGAGAGTGCTTCTTTAAGGCCTGTATCAACTGCAAAGAGTTCACTGCGAAAGACAGAGCAACCATCAAAGTTTCTCAATTTAGTGTGACTGGAATAGTTTTGGGACTTAATATAAATACCACTGCCAGAATGAGAGTGTTCATTCCTGCTGCCATCAGTATAGATAAGAAATGCATCATCAGGAATGTTACTAATAACTCCAAGGGCAAGTTGCCTATGAAATTCAGGAGGATCTGAAGTCTTCATGACATAGGCTGAGATGTTCGGGTGAGGCCCTCGGTTGGATCAATATAAGAGCTCAAATGATGCCTTTCAACAGAGGGGAAAATCATATTGTCGCTAATCACATATAGGGGCTATTCCTCTTCAGTCTTTGATTGTTACTCCAATTCTTTAGGAATTTTAATGTTCGATTACGAGAATTATAACTAAGGAGTTTGTTATAATGTTTCATAAGTATTGAATTTCTTCGAACGCTGAGCGGCTGCAAATCAGCCTCAAAAAGGACAATGTCAGTGGACAATGTTACGAAGGCCTGTTAAAATACGGGCTGTGCTCATCTGAACTTGCTCGATTTTCTGAAGATTTGTCTTGGAGGCACAACAGTAAATCGGGTAACCATACTCCAAAATAGGTCTAATAAGCGCCAAGTAGGTATTTCGAATAGTAAAAGAGTCAGCACCTCAATCATGGCGAGAAATGTATTTAAAATACTAGCTGACCCGGCCACGCGTTGCTGTGGATTTGTTTTAATACGTTGGTTCAATATTATCCTAAGCTATTCAATGCAGTCAAATTAATCTTCGTTTATAATTTTGGAGGGTTGAAATAAAGTATAAAACAACAAATTATTTTAATTTTGCATTTCATTCATCTCCTATTTGAGTGTAGTATAATAATGAATTACTAACGAAGTCGTTAAGTAACAACATATGAAGATTTAATTTTATAAATGTGGTGAATAACGTTGATTCTTTGCAATTTTTAAAACTTTTTTTATCATTTGAAAGTATAACAACAAATAATTTTATACTATTTATCGCTAATCGGTGCACAATATTTTTCGGTAACCCGTATTTTGCTAACTCAAATAGATTCAACGGTTTCCGCGCACGTGAGCATGTAATATCTACTTGCCCATTCGAGAAACATGGATTTTCTAAGTCCAAGCATCAAATGAATATTGTTCAGGTTTCAGATTCATTTATGGTCATTGCGAAAGTCAAACGAATCGGGAATTGAAGCCTTTTAGATGATATTAGAGATTCTGACGGTATCAGTGGAATACGTGGCAACAGATTCCGTAGTATCAGAACTGAATTTTCGTTTAAACTTTACAGTGAAAATTTTTGCTTCAAGAAGTTCCTGGTATAATTCCTTTGATGATCAAACGTGCACCATTGCATTATCTAGGTGAATTTAAGTTACGCTGAAAATAACCAGGGAGCCAACCGAACATTATGTGATGAGATTTCTGATACATATAGAGAATTCAAAAACTCGGTTGGAAAATTTACGGTTTTGTTTTCATCAATAATAATGTCGATTGGCTTAAAAGGCGTTGGATCAACTGGAAACAACCTCGTGTCTGGAAGTTTATTTCATCACAATATCAACATTTTTTCTGATTATGTAACAGGATTACAGAGGCAAATATTATCAAGATAATTTTACAGTATATCCGGAAAGACACTCTCAATCAGTTCCTTTTTGCCTAAAGAACATTACAGAAATTGTCTGGTTATTTCATGCATTATGTATTGGGATGAAGTTCTACTTCACTGTTTCCGATATTCAGTTGTTGGTTAGGAAATATTTGCTCAGATTGATCATATTGCAAATGTACTCGCGTGTTTATGGTCAGTCGAAGTGTTTCCACGTTTCGCCATAAAAGCGATTGTTTTAAACAGGCGTTAATCTCGTGAGCAAAAGTAGAGCGTGTAATGGCTGTTGATGTCTGTCTGAAATCACCAGACAGTAATACAAAAGCAACACCGAATATTCTCTCGTTGCCATTTAAATCTTGCAAAGCTCTATGTAATGCTTTGAGGGAATGTTTATGGGTCATGGTACACTTATATTCCTGATCATGATTGAATTCATTTGCAATACTGTAGCCAATCTACTCTTTTTTTTTCAATGGTATATATTGCATCTTGTATTTTATGAATGTCCAATGCCAGCTGATGCAGTTTTTCCACCATCTAACCAAGGGACAACAATGCTCAAAGATGCAATTTCCTATTGTAATCATATTTTCGCACGACTGCACCTGAAAGTTTAGTTGCTATAGGGAATGAAAATCCGGAGGTGTGGAACTCGAACGCAAAGCCATTTGACGTCATTCCAGCAATATCTAGAAAATTTACGGAAGCTTTTGAGATCCGTATCCAGATTCTCGTTCCCACCCCGAGAAGCACTCGGTGCCCACTTTCGACGCCACTGCTCCTGTAAATTCAGTTTCTGAAGGGGGACATTACGGTCGGCCGCCCGTATTATCCGGCAAAGTTACGGGAGTTTCTAAAATCCGATTACAGATTATTCTTGTTTCCCATCCAGAAAAACAACAGGAAAGCATTGCTTTCTCCTCAAAAATTTTAAAGCAAGCCCGTCCCACAGTTCGTACAAAATACTTTCGTCTGGCATTATTTGACGTAGATATGAGATTATCTTGAATTGGATTGAGAATATTCGGATCGGCAGTTCCGAAATACAATCAAGACCCACTTTTTGCGTCTCTACGTCGGCAAGTTAGGCTGGTACTGCTGTCCGAGAATATTCCGATCCCTCGGCATTATCTGGCAAAATTACAGGAATTTCTATATTTCGATTTCAGACTCACTTAAACCATCTCAAATTACACCAGGAATACACTTTTCCCGGGTGAGCTCCTGCCCCTGTTTGCGTAAAAGACGGTCATCCTGAATTATCCGGCAAAATAACTGTTATTTCTCAGATTGAATATCAGATTCGGATTATCCGTTTTGAAATACACCAGGGACCAAGTTTTCACGATCCAAAGCTTTTAAGGCAAGCCCCTGCTACGGTGTGTCTAAAATACGGTCGACTGGCATTATCCGGCAAAGTTATCGAAACTCCTAAAATTCAATTTCAGGTTCTCATTTCACACTCCGAAATGCACTCGGAGCTGACTTTTGATGCTCCAGCGCGAGCAAGTTCAGTCGCTAGAGAGAATGAAAATCCGGACGCGGGACTCGAATCATATGCCTTTTCTCCTAATTCAGACAATATCCGGCAAGTTAAGTGAAATTTTAGAAATATGATTTCAAATTATCCTTTCCCGCCCCTAGATACAACTGGAGATTACTTTTGTGCCCCTGAACAGGCAAGTTCAGTCCCTGGAAGGTGCATTAGGTCGTCCGGCATTATCTGGTAAAGTTACAGGAATTTCTAAAATTCGATTTCAAACTTTCGTTTGCCATCCCGAATTACAACAGAAACGCACTTTTCCCGCAGCAAGACATTAAGGGTTAATCTCCTGCCACGGTTTGCGTAATTAATGGTCGTCCTGAATTATCCGGCAAAGTTACAGTTATTTCTCAGATTGGATATCAGATTCGGATTATCCATTTTGAAGTACGCCAGGGTCCAAGTTTTCACGATTCAAGACTTTTAATGTAAGCCCCTGTTATGGTGTGTCTAAAATACGGTCGGCCGGCCTTATCCGGCAAAGTTACTGTTGTTTTTTGAAATTGACTCGAAAATCGGATTCCACACCCCGAAATATGCCAGGCACTTAATTTTCGTGCATTTTGGTGCGCAATATCTGCTTCCACAGACACATGAGCAATGCCCCATTTTACGATTATTCCCTTACGGGAATCTGGCAACGCGTTTTCCGGACTCTTCACATTTCTGGCAATAAAAAAATCATGGCGTGATTAATTGAAATAAAAACCATCCTATATTCTGAGTTGGACGAAATGACACATAGTATGCAAAACTATATTATGATCGGTTGAGTAGTTTCGGTGTTCATCGCGGACAAACACTGTGACACGTATATTTTATATATAAAGATTGAGTCGTTTTCTGCTCTTGAGCACGAGACGATCAATGTGTCTTGAACTGGAAATTTCTGGGTCTACCATGTTTTAGTTTAGCAATAAACCCCAGATACTTAGGATGCTTGTCCACTGATAGAGGTGAACCACTCAAGAAGATCTTAGGCTGGTATTTATACAGTTTTCTATGAGTGGTAAAAAAACTGGTTGAAGACTTCAGAGGATTAAAACACAATTTGTGGCTTTCTGTAAAGTTCCACGTCAACAAGAGTAGGGTTAACACTGTTCTCTAGAATAAAAATATCGGCACCAGATTTCCAGATGACAATATCGTCGGCAAACAAGCCGACCTCGCACCTTCTGGAAATAACTTTTTTAATACCACACATGAACAGGGTAAAGAGAGTGGGACTCAGAACAGATACCTGAGGTAGTCCCTGACTCAACTTGAATCTTTTGGACCTGGAACTATTAAATTTTACTCTGATTGCCCGTCGAGCAAGAAATAATAAAGCTAAGGCAAGGCCCTCTCACCGATCAGTTTAGTAATAAATTTGTCCCCATACTATGTCGAACGCTTTAGAAAGATCTAAAAAAGCTGGCACAGTGTGGTGAGTAGGTTTCAAATTGTGAGCGTCACGGATCTTTTGACTAAAATACAGCACCTGATCAGTAGTGCTATGTCCTGGTTTAAAACCATACTGCTCCCTTGGGAGAAGATCACGGGAATTTTAAAAAAATGAAAGTATCTTTAAAAACATTTTTTCCATTATCTCACAAGATATGGGGGTAAGAGCTATGGTCGTATAACTTTCGGGAAAGTAAGCGCCTTTCTGAGGTTTTCTAATAGGAACGACAGTTGTGCTCATTTTCAGTCATGAGGTGTCCTGAGATGTTAAAAATGTCTAAGAGTTTACGTCGACCATCCCGGCCAAGATAGTCATTCACACCGCAAGTAACATTTATAAATATACTAACACTTAATGAAATATTAAAAATAACAAATTAATTTTCTTTACAATTGTTTACTCTTTCTCTAGGTTTATTGTTGTGAAAATGGAAAAGATAGTCAACAGCACACAGAGTATTACATTGATTCTGAAGCTCTTCTATGTGTATTACCTGATCCTCTGGTATGCTTCAAG
Organism: Trichonephila clavata; assembly: GCA_019973975.1. NCBI lineage: Eukaryota > Metazoa > Arthropoda > Arachnida > Araneae > Nephilidae > Trichonephila > Trichonephila clavata. The sequence goes on along the minus strand of BMAO01035461.1, from coordinate 35,038 downwards.
AATGCATCTTACAATCAATCCCAAACATTTCATCTTGCACCAGATGCAAATTTAATATTACTGGACTGGTTTACTTCAGGAAGATACATGAGAGGTGAACATTGGACCTTTACTAAGTAATTAATATATTCTTAAAAATGATTATTTTTTTTAATAAAACAATTTTTATAAAAGATATGCAAGAATAAACAAATTAGTGGTGCATTTTTTACCAATTGCAAACAGCATAAATTAAAAATGTAGTAGAAAACTAATTAATGCTATTATTTTAGAAAATTAATCATTATGTAAATAAATATTTATTGCATTTTAAAATTGATAGTTTGAAACTTATCCAGACACTACAACTACATTGTTCGGTTTAAATTAACATTGATCTAGTGCTATTAGCCGTGAACTTTGTATTTCTTAATCTGCCATGTTTGAATTAGAAAAGCAAAAAGAATTCAGAGGAATTTAATTTCTACATTATGCCAGATGAAGAGACTATTTTAATTTAACTTGCAACAGTTCCACGCTCCTTGTTCTTCCTCATAAGTCTAGGTGGAATCTAACTTCAATTGAAGCGACATGGGAAAGTCTCATAAAAATATGCTGTACTGTATATTCAAAAGAAAAAAAATTAAAGTTATGAAATACTTAGATAAAATTTTAGCTTTGAATAATTCAACATTTAATTGAATTTTGAAATTCAATAAAATGTGATGGGTGAAAAATTTAATTGTTTTATGCAAAATTTATTTTATTGGTACAAATATTTTATTGGTGTACCTCTTAAACCATTATAATTTGATAAAATTAATTTTTTTTATTTATTTCCCAAATACACTGCTGGTTACACAAAATGTGTCACCAAAAAGGACAAGAGATATCACAGTGAAATTTATTTGGCATAAAACATGTTGTACAAAGAACAAACGATTAAAATTACAGCCTCTTGTGACGTGTGGATGATGACAAAATCAGTAGTTAGTGTAGCTGTCATTGTTGGCTTTAACCGCTGCCACATGCCTCGGCATAGAATCAAAGAGGCTTTGGATGTATCCTTAGGGTACATCAGTCCATGCGGCTTACACATATTGTCAGAGTTGATCTGGTTTAACAGCAAGGGGTGTATCCCGGGCCAGTCGCTGTGCAAGCATGCACCACACGTTTTCGATTGGCAATAGATCGGGAGAACAAGCAGGCCAAGGAAGTAATTTAATCTGATGGGTAAAGAACTCTCGAACATTGCACGCAACGTGTGGTCATGCATTATCCTGTTGGAATATTGCTAATGGCAAACGCTGAACGTGAGGACCACGGGCTCCAACATCTCAGAGATGTAGTGCTGGCTGTTTAGTGTACCGGTAATGCGTACCAGAGGGGTGCCACAGTGAAATCCAATACCACCCCAAACCGTGATACTGTTTGCAGGACCAGTGTGGTGATGCATGATGCAACAATTCAGCAGTCTCTCACCAAGCTGATGCCAAACTCGAATCTGACTGTCATGATGTTGCAGATAGAAGCAAGATTCATCAGTAAACTCAATGTCGTTTTATTCCATTGTCCATGTCTGCCGTTCATCGCACCGTTGGTGGCGCAAACGCCTGTGGTTTCCAGTCAAGGGTAAATGGACAGTCAAAGCAATGGACATTCCATGGCGTTGAACGGTACGAGCGGACACCGAATGATGCCTCACAGACTGAATCTGTTGTGCTATGGTTCGTGATGTGGCTGAATGAGTCAGCTCATATTTTTCTCAGATAGCAAGCATGAGAATAAAAGTTATAAATGTATTTAATAAATGGATAATTACATTTATTGGAAATCTTCAAAGAAAAAGTATTAGAGAGAATTTATTTCTAACAAAATTAAATTCATTTCCATCACACTGCCATGCGCACAATCCACCTTTCATCAGGGGCATTGGTACAACGAGGTGATTGCAATCGGTCCCGTCATTTCCTCCTGCATTCAGCGATGATAGATCTGCATCACAGTTGCTTGGTTTCGCCAAACATATTGACCAATTTCTCTGAAGGATAATCTGCAATCTCTATAGGCAACTATTCTTCGTCAGTCAAATTCAGAAACTTGATCAAAAGACACTCGATGTCTTCCATGAGGCATAGGTAAACAGCTTACGAGAAAAAATACACGAAAAAACAGTTGCCATACTTTAAATCGCCAATCTATTCTCCCCGCTTGCGGTTGGCCTTAGGTTCGCCCGTAATGTGTATCTGCGCTATAATGTTAATGATTTGCATATTTCATTGCCACCAACGCATGATGTAAATTTCACATGGTTTGCATGCATCCTTCAGGGTGCATTTGTGAGTCCAGCAATGTAGTTGAAGAAACTTTCCCCTAAAATAAATTAATTAACCTGTCAACATATGTGATCGAGTCGATTCGATCATGCTAAACTGTGCACAATCAAGATAATTTGGTTAGTCACTTTATGCTACTGTAATTTTCACCTCAAATATAGGCGATCTTATCTGCACTCGTGAAACTGACTGTGATCCATCATCATTTTGTAAATTTAGATAAAGTTTATAGTAAATTTAGATAAACATTGTAATAAAGTATTTTTTCATTTACTAGACATCAACATTTGGCATGCATATGTTTTATATAAAAAATATTGAGGTGGGGAAAAAATTTAGAATCAAATTAGTAGAAAGACATACAAAGATATCATAACAATACAAATATAAAAAGTAATTAAGTAGACCAAATTCTTCTGGAATTCTATGACTAACAGAACATCATTGTCCAAGTTTTGTTGCATCAACATCAGAACAAGAAGCTCCCGCTAGATATTGCACTTTGTGTTGTGCTTAAAGGGATAGCAAAGAAACAGAAAAGAGAGTCGTTATATGAGTAATAATTGTTGTTTTAAATTAAATATTAATTGTATAGATGGCGCTGCAAGTCATCCGAGAGATGTATACTTCGTTTGGCTTGTAGAGTCAGAATTATGTAATGTTCTTTGTGCTGTGTACTTGTCTTCTGTGTTATCTACGAAATAAACCAAAATGCCAAAAGGATGGTATGAATTATTGGAATGATATAAAATATATTGGCATTTTGGTTTATGTCTTTGTGCTGTGTATTTGTCTCCTGTGTTGTCTACGAAATAAACCAAAAGGATGGTGTGAATTATTGGAATGATATGAAATATATTGGCATTTTGGTTTTTTCGTAGACAACACAGAAGACAAGTACACAGCACAAAGAACATTACATAATTCTGACTCTACAAGCCAAACGAAGTATACATCTCTCTGATGACTTGCAGCGCCATCTATACAATTAATATTTAATTTACAACAATTGTGTAGTGTTGGACTATGTGCTGCACCTTGCTTCCAGATATATTAGACAAAAGAAAATTTTGAATAATTTTTTTTAAATAAATACTATTTCTGCTGAAAAAATATAGTTACATATTTGTACGGATAAAAATGTATTTTACTAAACATTTATTCAAAAAGAAAGGTAATAAAAGTTCGTGTATGTGCAATAATCGGCAATGTGGATCATAATTAAAGTAAACATTTTGATTCATTTTATATTTTTTTAAATATTTTTGGCCAAAACAAGATTCTAAAATGTGTTTTCTTAAATAAATTTTTAAAAAATGATTTTTTTTTTGCTGGTATTATAAATATTGGGAAATTTTTTTTTCTTACCAGCAAAATTGTTTTAAATTCGGTTCTGTTACTATTAATAGACACCCTTTAAGAATTTAACTGTAGTTTTTTGTGAATTGAAATTTTTAAAAATATTTCTCAATTATTTACATGCTAATTATAATCATGCTATTGTTTCTTTTAGGTTAAAAAGCGTCACATCGGTTTTTATAAATGGCAAATTAGAATTTAAAGAAGCTCAGAATATTCAGAATACCCCATTTCTTACCATTAAAAATGCAATGAAAGCATATAATATTGTTGGAACATGCATGATTATGGGTTATCTTTTAAAATTTTTAACTACATCTATTTTGACACAATTGGAGAAGTGTACGGCTTATGGTGAGTATGACTTCCCTGCTCAAATCTTAAAACAAGAAAACATGCGAATTCTTATTAAAATGTATGTCTAAATTTGGTTTATCTTTACAAATAAAAAAATTGGCAAGGACATGTGTATTTCTATAATTTTTTGTTTTAATAAGAGGAAAAAATCATACAATTAAGTATTTTAAGTTCTGTTTTTGATTGTAAATCAAAGAATGCATGAGAAAATGAAACAGTTGTTCATCTATTTCGTATAACTGGTTCAAAATTAATAATATAATCTTTATATTTTAATCCTATTTAATGTCTAAAGAACAATAATCTTGATAAAAGATAAAGAACATGTATGTATAATAAAATTTTACATTTGTATATATTTTAGGTGAAAAACCTAATCCAAACTTGTTATTTTCTGTAAGTCCTTTGAATTTGGGTAACAATTCTGAACAGTTTGGTTGTATTATAAGATTTGCTGCTGTTTCAGTACCTGAAGTGAGTATTTTTGCAAGTTAAACAAACTCTTGAAAAATGATAATTGCTGTTTAATTATTATTTTTCTTTCAGGCTATGAAAAAAATTGAAGATTTACTACAACCTTTATTTCCAATCATTGGTAATAATCCATTTGCAAATAAATAATTTTTATTTCATGAATTAGATCTGAAAATCATTTTTCTAATATTAATTTCCATGTGTACTTTTTACTAATCCCTTTGAAGATTTGGAGCACAAGCAATATCATTAATCAGACTAAATTGTCATAAATATGTACTTTTAAGTTAAACTATAAATAAAGTGTAACAAAACAGTTTTGCTTCAAATTAGATAGCAACAATATAATAGCAAACTCTTAGTTTTAAGAACTCAGATTTTAAGGTTAAACATAAACATTTTCCGAAACAACTGGACTAAAAGGAAGAGAAAATTGTTGTAAGAATAAGTTTTTTAACATATTAGATTTCTCTTTAAGTTTATTAACATATTAGATAATTAATACTTAATATACTATAAGATAGTCTTCCCATGAAGGAAAAAAAACATTAATTAACACGCTAAAGCCAGAAAACTGAAGCTGCATGGTAACACATGAAGGTTCATTCAGATTCCCACAAAATAAAAAAAAAGGGATTTTTTTGTAGCACTTTAAATGTATTATAAATATTGCTAAGGAAAGGAAACACAAAAACCATATATATGTTACCGGCGAAGTATAAAATCCGGCATTCTATACAATGCCTAAATCTAGCCGGAAATGTATGAAATGATTCCTATTTCACACATTGCTTAGGCGTTCTATAGAATGCCTAATGAGAAACCGGCAAAGTATGAAATACATCTCAGATTCATTTCGAATATTGTCAATTGGCTAGGCCAGGGATGGCGAACCTTTTTTTAGACGTGGGTCAATTTTTGTTTATAATTTTTTTAGTACTAGCTCGTGGGTCACCAATGCCCTTTTGCATCAGAGTTAAGATTAAAACATTTTAAATAAATATTTCTAAAACTAAACATCTATAAATTCAATTGGCTTAATGAGTAAAAATAAGCGAGATTTGACGATTTAAAATTATTTAGTAGGGCTAAATGTTTTGAAGGTTTGATGCAAATGACAAAGAGTGTTTGAATGAACAATGAGTAACAAAAATTACATACTATATACACTCATGGACAAAAAAATTAGCGCACCAAGAAAAAGTCGTCAAAATTAAACGAAATTTTTCATACGTAATGACTACTTTGATATAAGTAAATTATTAGAAAATCAAATAAAAGGATCATTTATTTCAGAGAAAAAGGCAAAAGAACGGAGGATTTAATACCCTGTTGAACCATCTCTAGCGCGAATGCACGATGCGATACGATGGGGCATTGAGGCATACAAGTTCTGTATGATGTCTTGAGACATTTCGTTCCATATTTGCTGTAACCTTGCCTCTAGTTCGTTCAAACTCGTGGGATGCCCAACTCGCCGTCCCAAAGGATCCCAGATATGCTCGATTGGAGACAAGTCTGGGGATCAGGCAGGCCAAGAAAGAGTAGTAACAGTGCAGAGAGCCTGAGACACCCTTTCCGTGTGAGGCCGAGCATTGCCTTGTTGAAAAAGGCTCCTGGGAACCGTTGCATGAGTGGCAACACATGTGGTTGCTAGATGTCATGGACATACCGCTGGGCTGTCATGGTACTACGGATCAATACTAGGGGTGACCGTGTATTGTAGACAATGGCACCCCATACCATCACACCAGCTGTGGGGGAGTGGTGTACCACTGTAAACCAAAAACAGGATTGGGGGGTTCACCACGGGGTCTACACACAAGAACACGATTGTCATCACTGCTGAGATGGAATCTGGATTCGTCGCTAAAGACGACCTGGTTCCATTCCACTGCAGTCCAGTTTCCTCGTGCCCGGCACAACTCCAAACGGAGGCGTCGATGGGTGGGCGTCAAGGCAGCACACGTAATTGGCGCCACGATACGAAATGTCCTTCAGCCAGTCGCCATCGTATGGTTCAAGAAGACGCAGGGACCCCTAGTGAAGGTGCTACCTGTGCCTAGATGGCGGTTGATGAAGCAGTTGGCTGTACACGTGCATTTCTTACGATGTGGTGGTCTTCTGGGCCACTGATCTGTCGAAGGCGTCCTGAGCATGGTCTTCGTGTAAATGATATCTCTCGGATCTACTTTCCCCTCCTCCCAACACAATCAGAGTGGTCTAATTGACGAACTACTCGCCTAGCTGACCACCTAGCTTCCATCATGCCGATGGTTCTCCCCCTCTCAAACTGCGACAGCTGCTCAGATTGTCTTCAAAAACAGCGTAATGGCATGTCTACCTCAGCACTTCCATTGTAAATAATTCTGCACTCTCAAACAAGCTTTAGTTACCTGTTTTATACTCAACGGAGAAAGACGTTAAACGCCCTCTACCTTCTTTACGTAATGCGCATTCACGCTGCTTTTCTAATCATTTGCATATCTCCCCGACATGTACCTTCATGCCAAGTTTCGTTACAATCCCGCAATTATTTCTTGGTGTGCTAATTTTTGTGTCCATGAGTGTACATTATGAGGTATTATTTATAAGTATATACATATATATATATATATAAAGTGCCACCTTCCTTTGCATATTTTCGGACAGAGATAGTTATATATATATATATACTGCTGGCCACCGTAAATGTAACACCCTGAAGGAAGCACGAAAATAACATGAAATTTACAACATGCATTAGCGGAGGTAAGATATGCAAATGATTAGAATTTCAGCGCAGACACTCATCACGCACGCCTGCGGCGTCACCTCAAAGCGCTATTTAAGGCTTGGAGATTTCGACGATTTCAAGTTCGGCAATTGTGTTTTTCTTGTGGTTTTTTCAAAAAACGATCAGTTATGTCTCGTAGAAAACATCGATCAACTTTTGATCAAGTATCCCGAGTTCGGCAGAGGAAGGATAGTGACCTTCCGAGATTGTGGATTATCTTTCAGGGAAATCGGTAGTCGTGTTGGACGAAACCAAACAACTATAATGCGGATATGTGACCGTTGTATGCAAGAGGGTACGGCGGACCGACGTGGTCTCGATCAGTTTGCCACTTCACATCAGTTTACCACTTCACGTGAGGACAGGCAAATTGTGTGCATGGCAGTGACGGATCGCTCAGTCACTTCACGAACCATAGCACAGTACATTGAGTCTGTTACAAATCATTCAGTGTCTGCGCGTACCATTCGACGCCGTTTACAGAAGAGTGGTCTGTCCGCAAGACGTCCATTGCTTGGTCTACCCTTGATGCAAAACCACAGACATCTCCGCCGCCAATGGTGCGATGAAAGAAGGATGTGGGCTGCAGAATGAAATGAAGTTGTCTTTACTGACGAGTCACGCATCTGTCTGCAACACCATGATGGTCGGATTCGAGTCTGGAGACACCGTGGAGAGAGTATGCTGAACAGAGCTGCGTTATGCACCGCCACACTGGTCCTGCACCGGGTATTATGGTATGGGGCGCGGTATTGGATATCACTTTCGCACTCCTCTAGTACGCATTGCCGGTACTTTAAACAGCCAGCACTACATCTCCGAGTTGTTGGAGCCAGTTTTCCTTCCTTACCTTCAGGGCTTGGCTACAGCCATATTTCAACAGGATAATGCGTGACCACACGTGGCACGCATTGTCCAAAGTTTCTTCGTCAATCACCAGGTTGAATTGCTTCACTGGCCGGCTCGCTCTCCGGATCTTTCGCCGATAGAAAACATGTGATCCATGGTTGCTCAACGATTGACCCAGATTACACCCCCAGTTGCCACACCAGATCAACTTTGGCAACGTGTGGAAGTTCCTTGGTTTGCTGTACCCCAAGAACACATCCAAAGTCTCTTTGAATCAATGCCGAGGCGTGTGTCAACGGTGATCTCCAACAATGGCGGCTGCTCTGGCTACTGATTCTGGCAGGAATCACTCTTCACAGAAATCTATACATTTAATCATTTGATACTTGGTCAACATGTTATCTACAAAATCAAGGCCGGATCTACGTATGGGCTGCAGCCCAGGGCCTCCGGATTCTAGGAGGCCCCATTCCCCATTGAAGATAAACAGAAAAAGTGCTTACAATCAAAATAGTAATAAAATAATAAACCAGTAAAAAACACACACAAATCAAAAATAAAGTACCATATAAAATTTATTTTCGAGAGCAAGAGCAATTTACTTTTGTTCTTCCGCCCTACCACCGAATACACGGAAATTAATAATTATTAATTTCGAAAATCGTCTATATATTTTATGTAAATACCTTAATACAAACAAATTAAAATTGTATGCTGCTGATTTTCTTTTAGAAATTACAGCATAATTGGATGTAAAATGTTTAAACCTCAAGAGAATTTCGTGTTTTTCTCATGATCAGAGACAGCCTGTGAGGTCTAGAAACAATGATTTTCATCTAATTGCTAGTGGCCAAGGTACCGGACTCATGGGTGAGTGAGTGAATTTTTCGTCCCACTGTTCAGTTACACGTGGGCTTTTGGGGACGGTCCGCGCCATGGTCAAGTGACGCGGATGACACCTGAGCTCTTCTAACTATCTCACCACACCAATGGGAGAACGTTTGAGCTCTCAACAGATTTTACGTGCATCGCACCCCTACACGGCGGGTCTTCAGTGGTACTGGGATCGAACTCATGACATGCTAGCCACGATCCGATGCGGCCACCCGGACTCATGGCAGGCATGTCATGAGTTCGAGACTAGTACCGCTGAAGACCCTCCGTGTAGGGAAGCGATGTATGTTAAATCTGTCGAGAGCTCAAACGTTCTCCAGTATATGTGGTGTGATAGTTAAGAGAGGAGGGCGCCAGCCTGGGTGTCGTCCTCGATACTTGACCATAGTTCAAAATTACGAGGTCCATCGCCAAAATCTCTCGTGTAGCTGAACAGTGCGACGTTAATATTCACACACTTTTCATCTAATTGCTGAGAAATTGATTTGCCTCATCAAGAACCAATATTTACATAGATTTAACTGGATAAAAACCACTGTTGCTAAATTGTTCGAAAGAAGTCCTTTTCAAATAAAGTTTTAGCAAAAATATCGATTTTACAAAAAAAATCCTGATGTGATGGGGAAAAATGTAGGTCATTTTCGAAATCAGCACAGTAAATAATATAAAAACCACTGATAGCCTCTTTTGTACTTCTCCAAAACTTTAATTGTGTTGCTCGGTGTAATTAAAAGAGTGTCTATTAAGTAAAATCTATTAATTGCAGTCTATTAATACAGTCTATTATACTCTATTATTAATACAGTTTATTAATTACACTCGTTTGTACACGGCGCTGCTCTATGATAGAGTCTCTATCATAGAGCGGCGCCGATGAGCATAGAGCATTTATACAAACGTAGTGGCACTATTTCTATAGCCATTTGTTTTTGTGTAATAAGAATTCTAAGTTACAATATACTGATTTGGTGATATGCCCTATGCATAATACCTGAAATTAAAAGATACTTAGGTACCTGTTTATTGGTTTCAAGTAAAAAGTAAGTACAAATACACATTTCTAAATTATTTAAGAATGAAGATACGGAGTAGATATATTAGGATTATTCATGTATGTTCGTGGCCTAAATCGCTAAGTAATAATTTTATTGATTATATCTCTCCACATGAAACGAGTTTTTTTCAAAATAAAGATCCAAACAATATATATTCTGTTTCGCTAAGAGAATACAAAGAACAAAAGAGATACTTTTCTAATAATCATTTCACTAAAAAACTTAAAAATGGCCCGGTGCTGGAAAGATCTTGGCTTTGTTATTCAACTAGTATTGGCAGTATTTTTTGTTTCACTTGCAAACTTTTTTCTGAAACAAATTCTTAATACACAATTGGCTTTTCTGTTTGGAAACACGTAAGAAGTTGTTTAGAAAATCATGAAAATTCTATTGAACATATAAATTCAATGTTAGTTTGGTTGACAAGAAGAAAATAAGTCTTTTTTTAAGTAAACAATTACAGGAAGCAGCTAAGAAAAGATACAGAATATTACCACAATTTCCTCAAGCGTGCTATTGCGGTAGTAAAGTATTTGGCTACAAGATGTTTAGAGCATTTAGGAGCTGGGGTACTCAACCTTTTTTTACGCCGAGCCACATACATCTGACATGTATTTTACGAGGGCCGCAACGTGAGGATTAATAGAAAGGGGGAAGCTATAAGATCAAGGACATTTAAAATGTGAAAAATTGATCAAAATATAGAATCTCATAATTTTGGATCTTATTTTAAAACTATACCAAACTCTATCAAACAAAGCTCACAAAATATAGGTTTATTTCACTTTTTACCCAGTTACGGGGGAATTTTTCAATTTCGGTTTATCAATGATCCCAAGACCCTTGTCTGTGCATTCTACTGTCATAAAAACAAAACTGCCAAGTACTTGGACAATTTGATTTTTTTCTTTTGACAAAAAATTACATATTTTTTGTTAGACATTTGAAGAAAAAAAATTTATTTTAGGATCCGAATTTTTATGGTCCTTAAGTTTTTCCAACCACGCGCCATGATCTCAAGTAAATAAACTGATTCGAACCCGACCTTTGTGCGAGTTTCGAGATTTGTAGTTGGCAACGGCTGCAATGTAGATCTAACTAACTTGGCTCGTGTAAGTATTTAAGGAGACCGAGGTTGGTTGAGACAAGATCGTCGGTTTCGGACGAGGTGATTTTGCTCTTCGATTAAGGGCATATGGGATGTGTGCAGCTGGTTTGTTGAAGGGTTCGAATCAGTTAATCAAAGTCTGGTTAAATTATATTTTGATGATTATATTTTTTTTAACTTAATGTTTTAATTGCTCCAATGGCGAGCAGATTCACTTCACTTATTTAAAGAATAAAAATGTTTTAACGAAACTGCTTTATTACTATGCCTCCTCGACATTAAATTTCGCTGCCAAGCTTTGCTTACGTTAATTCACCATGAAGAATTATATCATAGTGGTTATGGGCCCAGGCCACGTTCTATGTCGAGGCAGGTTAAGCAGTTGAACAAGAACATGAACTTTGTCCATTTAAATATTGTTCCAGTATAGAATTATTTCTGAAGAACTTCAGTTGCTGGTATACTAAATAGAGTATCGAATATGGAAGTGAACAATCAGATTCCTGTGTTAACCCAAAATAATTGCAACACATGGAAACATGATATGCAAGTAATCTTAATGCATTATGGTTGCTGGCAAATTATTATACAGACCAAGCCGGAGGAACCTGATGAAGGGGCAACCTACAAGGAAAAGTGTGACTTCCAACCACGGAAAGATCGATGCTATACGCTGATTTACACTAACATCAGTTCAGATCTGAAGAATCTGATAATAGAAACAACTGATGGAGTAGTGGCATGGAAAATATTAAAGGATCACTTTGAACCAGTGACAAGAGCCAGGGTTATCCAGCTTTTGGATGAATTCTTCGGAACAAGATACCAACCAGGGGAAGATGTCGGAATCTTCATATCTCATGTAAAGACGGCGGCAACCAGACTACAAGAGGCGGGTCATAAATTGGACGACCTTTACATAGGGTTTCAATTAATAAGGTGGCTTCGTCAGGAATTCCAGTCTACCGTGCAACAAATTTACAGATGGAAGGAAGAGGACTTCACAGCTGTCAAAATTGAAGCGGAGCTGATATTGGAAGCCAATCGTCTTCAACTTATGAAGCAAGACTTGGAGAAAACGGAGACCCCGTTTACTTCAGCAATTTCCTATCAAAGAAGAAGTTGAGCAAAGTTCCTAGAAATGTAAATACAGTTCCTGGTAGTACGACTGCAACTCCTGTAGATCCAAGTGGTAAAACAGAATATCAGAAAAAGGACAGTAAGGTATTTAACTGTAAAACTACCAAACATTTAAAACGGTCTAGTAAGATGATAGGTCCTTGTTATTTATGTAATAAATATGGGCATCTTAAAGTAAATTGTAAAGAGAAAAACTCGAGAAAAGCCTCCTTCAACTGCAAGTTAAACTTAAAACACAGAGTTTAATATAAATTTAAGATTTTGTGAAGCTGAATGTAGTATTATAGAATTAAATAAGCACCTTGTTACTAGTTGTAACTTATTTGAGGAAAACTCTGATAAAGATGTTTGGGTAATAGATACGGCTGCCACGAGTCATTTTTGTAATGACAAGAGTTTATTTTTAGATTTTAGACCAATATCTAACATAAAAATGTCGTTAGCAACGGAGGATAAAAGTTGTCCAATAGAGGGAATCGGTAAACTTAAATTTTTGGTAAACTATAAGGATAGTTTTCATGAAATAACTTTTTCAGATGTTTTATTTAGTTCCAAGTTAAGGAGAAATTTGATATCCGGTTCCAGATTAGAAAGTAAAGGTGCGCATTTTGTGGGTAGCAAGGGTAAAATTAACGTTTTCAATAAAGACTGGCTAAAGTTGTTCTCGGCGACACGACACGAAAATTTGTATTTTTTTAAGCCTGACCATTATATTTTACCCAGGAGTACAGAAATAAATTCAGTTGGTAATGCAACTGACAAAACAAAATGCGGATCAATTGAAATATGGCATCAACGCTTTTGCCATATTAATAACGATTACTTGATAAAAAAAACTAGTACAAATGATAGTGTAAGAGGTATCCCACGTTTAGCTGATAAGTCGCCTTGTATTCCATGTAAATTAGCTAAGTCCAAGAGAGTTTCATTTAAAAAGACGGGGGCCGCAAGATCAAAACGTCCACTAGAATTGTTGCATATGGATCTTTGTGGTCCAATGCCAACTGAAAGTCAAGGCGGTAATAAATATTTCTTGAATATAATTGACGATTACTCGAGAAAAGTGACTTTATTTCCCATTAAGAAAAAGTCGGACGTATTTCATACGTTTATAAGATTTCAGAAACGAGCAGAACGTTTTCTAAATAGAAAATTAATAGCAGTTAAAACTGATGGCGGACTAGAATTTTGTAATAAAGATATGGATACTTTTTTGGCAGAACTGGGTATAAAGCACGAGGTAACAAATCCATATACGCCAGAAATGAATGGGGTGGTGGAGAGATACAATTTAACCGCTGTAGATGGCATTAAAGCATTGATTAAGTCGAGTGAAGTTCTACATAAGTTTTGGGAAGAAGCATTACTTTGCTTCACTTATGCGTGGAATAGAATTTGTCACAAAGACAGTAAGAAAACCCCTTTCGAAAAATATTCAGGTAAAAAACCATCAATATTGCATCTAAAACCTTTTGGATGTTTGGCATATGCTGGTGTTCCAAAACAGATTAGAAAGAAATTCGATATGCGTGCAAAAATAGGAATTATGATGGGCTATGCACAGCGTACTAAGGGTTATAGGATATGGTTAATCGAAGAAAATAAATTAGTCGAGACTATTAATGTAAGATTCGATGAATATAGGAAAGGAATTGATTTTAAACCGAAAACTAATGGTTATCCCAGACTTGATTTAAACTTTCCTGATTATGATGATGAGGAGGACGATTTTGATACTGTAAGAGATTCGTTAGCGAGTCGTTTAGTTTCAAAGACAAGTACAGAAACTCCCACAACATCATTTGAAAAAACAGATTTATCTTCTGATAATCGTAGCTTAATCCCATGTTCAGAGGTTAAGTGGATTAGAAATATAGGTAGGGAAGTAACTGGATCCAACGTATATTATGGTATCGAAGGGACAGCAACCTGTTTGAGATCTTTTAACGAGATAGAACGATACTGTAATAAGAGTAACATTCAGTATGCCCCGAGTTTGTTTGATTTTAGAAAGGAAGATACTGAATCCCAGGAAGTTAATATGGTTGAAGTAGATATTCCTAACTTTTATAAACAGGCAATAAGATCCAGGGAAGCATCTAAAGGGCATGATGCAATGGATAAGGAGATAAACATAATGAAGGAACGCAAGGTTTGGGATTTGGTTAATCCTCCAGACAACATAAACATTTTAGGAAACCGTTGGGTTTATACTGTAAAACGTGATGAAAATAAAATAGATACAAAGCTCGCTTAGTTGCGCAAGGTAACACACAATTAAAAGGCGAATCATTTGACGAGGTATTTAGTCCAGTTGTTAACTTTACTATTGTAAGATTATTTTTCACTATCTGTGTATGTTTGTGGAAATGGATGCATGTTCAAGTAGATATCACTAATGCCTATTTATATGCTAATTTAGATACTGTTATCTTTATGAAGCAACCAACTGGATATGAAACTGATCCTAACAAAGTGTGTAAGTTAAGTAAGGCAATATATGTGTGTGGTCTTCACCAGAGTGGCCGACAGTGGTTTTTGGAATTAGAAAATAAATTAATTAAATTGAAATTTAAGAAATTAGAGTGGGTTAATTGTGTATATATGTTTGAAAATAATGTAATTCTATTATTTTTATGTAGACGACATCATAATATTTGGTAGAGAAACTGAAAACGTAAAAAACAAAGAAGTTATTAGGAATAGAATTTGAAGAACAAGATGATGGTCTCTTTATACATCAAAAATCTTACATTCAGAAATTATGTAAAATTTATGAAAAATATAAATATCCTGTAAGTTCATTGCCTATATCAAAAGGCCAAATTCTTTCCATATTAGATTCGCCCAAAACTAGCGAAGAAATCTTAACGTTTCCTTATAGAAATTTAATAGGATCCTTGTGTCATTTATTGCTATACGCACAAGACCTGATATTATGTATGCAGTGAATGTACTATCCCAATTCCAATCAAACCCAGGAATAAAACATTGGAATTGTTTATTGAGATTATTAGGTTATTTAAAATACACTCAAAGATATAAATTGGAACTTTCAAAAGTTAAATCACTAAAATTAAGATGTTACTCAGACTCGGATTTTGCTACAAATAGGGATGACCGAGTGTCGATGGGAGGATTCATAACTTTCATTGACGAAACTCCAATTTCCTGGCGAACTTTCAAGCAAAATTCCGTTAGTCTGTCTACTATGGAAGCGGAGTATGTTAGTATAACGGAAGCAGCAAAGGAATTTATTTGGTTAAAGAATATAATTAATGATAAAAGTTTGAATTTGGAATTATGTGAAAATGTAATATTCTGTGACAATCAAGCTGCTATAAGTTTTTCCAGTTCACCAGTAGAAAATTATAGAACGAAACATCGATGTTCGTTACTATTCCTTAAGGAATTTAATAAAAGACAAGGTTTTTCAAATTAAATACGTTAGTACCAAAAATAATTTGGCAGGTATTTTTACTAAACCCATGATAAAGGAAAAATTAATGGAATTTTGTAGAAAACTATTTTCTGTTTAAGAAAATGGAACTTTGTTTATTTAGATTAAAATATTTGTCTCTTGCAATAAAGATATTGTGAATAAAGTATATGTAACATTTTTATAAAAAGAAATTATATTACTGATTTGTAAGAGATAATGGTGCGGATGTTGGAAAAAGGGGGCCGATTGTTAGACATTTGAAGAAGAAAAAAATTTATCTTAGGATCCGAATTTTTATGGTCCTTAAGTTTTTCCAACCACGCGCCATGATCTCAAGTAAATAAACTGATTCGAACCCGACCTTTGTGCGAGATTTGTAGTTGGCAATGGCTGCAATGTAGATCTAACTAACTTTGCTCGTGTTAGTATTTAAGGAGACCGAGGTTGGTTGAGACAAGATCGTCGGTTTCGGACGAGGTGATTTTGCTCTTCGATTAAGGGCATATGGGATGTGTGCAGCTGGTTTGTTGAAGGGTTCGAATCAGTTAACCAAAGTCTGGTTAAATTATATTTTGATGATTTATATTTTTTTTAACTTAATGTTTTAATTGCTCCAGTGGCGAGCAGATTCACTTCACTTATTTAAAGAATAAAAATGTTTTAACGAAACTGCTTTATTACTATGCCTCCTCGACATTAAATTTCGCTGCCAAGTTTTGCTTACGTTAATTCACCATGAAGAATTATATCATTTTTATTTCAGATATTAATTTATCCATCGCAGGATGTGGTAGCAAAGAGTTTTTATTGAACTACAGACTGAAATCAGTATTATCTGTATAAACTGTCTGTTCTTATTGCGCATTTTTGTTTCAAATTTATTCAAATATTTTTTGATTTTATAAAAAACAATATCTGAACAAATAACTGAATTCATCAGAGAGTACATCGGAGACATTCAAGAAACACTCTAACAATTTCTGTAATAATTCTTAAGTTTATCATTAACAATTTCATATGTGTGTCAGTATATATAATGTATTAAATTTTATGGAATGCTTTTGTTACCTCTGCATTTTGTGACATTACCACCTGCAAAATATTTATTGCTGTTTCAAAGTTTTTTTTTAAGAAAATAACTTTATCTCGTCTTTAAATGGATCCTCAAGAATAAGAGCCCTTGAAAGATTTGTGTTTAGTAGTACAGTGACGATCAAAATTATACTTTTTATTTATAACATTTTCATGACAAATCAAACAAGTTGTTGATCCATGTTTTTTTTCCCTACGAAAATAGTCAAGATCCCAATAGTCTTGAAACTGCAAATATTTTTTAGACATGAGGGTTAGTTAAAAATTAGTTACACCTATAAAATGGTCGCTACTGCATTGCTATTTGTTGTCACTAACCATTACAATAACAAAAAGAAAAAAAATTATTTCACAATTTGTACCAGAACGACATCGATAGCAAAATTGATAGATTTGATTGCTTGATTGATAGTTTATCACTAAATTTTTAATACATTATTCCTAAATAATTGAATGTTATTTTAACGGACCTAGACCGGGACACTCAGAATGGTCGAGTGGGCTACATGCGGCCTATGGGCCACAGGTTGAGTATCACTGATTTAGATGTACCGAGGAAGTTTTTAGTGCTCCTCCTAATGGTAATTTTATGGGTACCCAAAGAAACTGCTAGCAGAGTTCGACTCGATCATTCATGAATATATTGAACTGCGAGAATTACGACCAAAATCGTTAATATCGTACTTATCAAAAACAATATACGAGCAAATAGTTGAGATCATGAGCAAGCAAATCATTAAACAATTACATAACTCAAATAAATAACAATGACACAAAGTACTATACAATAGTGATGGATTCAACAGCAGATTTGTCCCACAATAACTTGCTATTATACTACGATAATGTTTTCAGGGAAAAGTGTATGAAAGATGTGTCTCATTAATTAAGATTAGTAGTCCCACAGGTTTATATTAATTTATTTTTAAGAATTTTTAGAAACAAATGGACTGCTATTGGATAATTGTAGGGGGCAGTCATATGACAACGCTACCAATATGTCCGGTCCATATAATGCTGTGCAAGCTTTTCTAAAAGAGAAAAAAATTCGCTAATTATGTGCCGTGTTCTGCACATTCTCTTAATCTAGTTGTGCAGAATCAGTTAAGATTGCAAACTAAAATCGTGAACTTCTTTGGTTTAGTGCAACAAATATATGTTTGCCTTTCTACTTCGATCTATAGGCAGAAACTTCTAAATCGTGAACTTAAACTGAAATTTACCTTTAAAAGTTCAAGCCAGACCAGATGGTCTTGTCACTACGATCCTTTTGAAGCCTCAAGAGATAAATATTGTAACATCATGAATATTCTTAAGACATTTAATGACAATGAAAATGAGAAAATTAATTTTTAAAAGATGCAGCAAATTTATTTAAGAAATTAACAAAACTCAAAACTGCCATTTTAATTATATATCGAGGAGAAATTTTAGAGAGATTTAATTCAGTTAACCAAAAATTACAGATTCTTGGGGTTTGGACATCTGTGAAGGGAATAAGTTCATTATGTCCTTAAAAACGTCCATAACAATGCACGACATGTGAATCAGATAAAAAAATGAAAGGAATATCAAGACCCAGCCAAAAAATTAAGTCCTAATGTAGAAACAGAATATAGCGATGTGAACTAGAGACTGTTTGTTTCAAAATCTGCAGATAAATTCACAGAAAAAGCTGTGTACGGGACAGAAAATTTTAAGAGACACGATTATTGTAGTGTTAGATAAGCTAATCCTTGATTTAAATAAAAGAATTCAAGAGTATATATATGCAAAATATTGTAAGAAATTAAAAATTATGATGGATTTGCAAGATTAAAGAAAGGAGAACGTCGACCTGGAGCGTATACGCGCTACTACTGATTACTATTCAGATGATGTAGACCAACATTTAGTAAATGAAGGTGTTCAGTTAAAAACTTATCTAAAACTGAGCTAGAGTCTTATACTTTTAGTGATATATACAATTTAATTTTTGAAAAGAAACTAGTTCAGGTTTTTCCGAATTTGTATACCATTTTAAGGATTTTTCTAATGATCCGTATTACTAGCTGTGAAGTGGAGCGTGCGTTCTCTAAAATGTTCTACATAGAAAACAAATATAGGACAACAGTGACAAATACTAGGCTTAGCTATTAATAACTTCTTTCTGTTAATATTGATCTCACCTAAGACTTAAAATGTGATGAGCAAATAAAAGAATATTCAGCGTAAAAGTGTAGAAAAGTTTTTTTTTTTTGTAAAATTTGTTATTGCTTATAACGTATTTAAATTGTTTGGGGGGGGGGATAAGTTTCATATATTTTAAATTTTTCCGCACAATAATTTTTTAGAAAAAAGGCAAGGCAAGCAAAGGCAGGATTAAGGGGTTCACCATGTGGTCTCCACACACGAACACGATTGTCATCACTGCTGAGATTGAATCTGGATTCGTCACTAAAGTTTACCTGGTTCCATTCCGCTGCAGTCCAGTTTCCTCGTGCACGGCACAACTCCAAACGGAGGTGTCAAGGGCAGCACACGTAATGTTCGCCGCGATCCCAAATATCCTTCAGCCAGGCGCCTTCGTATGGTTCGAGAAGACGCTGGGACCCCAGGTGAAGGTGCTACCTGTGCCTGGATGGCGGCCGATGAAGCAGTTGGCTGTAAGAGGGCATTTCTTACGATATTGCGGACTTCTCGACGACTGGTCTGTCGAGGGCGTCCTGAGCCTGGTCTTCGTGTAAATGACATCTCTCGAATCCACTGGTCCCAACACCTCCTCCCGACAGAATCAGAGTGGCCTAATTGACGAGCTACTCGCTTAGTTGACCACCTATCTTCTATAATGCCGTTGATTCTCCCCCTCTCAAACTGCAACAGCTGCTCATATTGTCTTCGAAAACAGCGTAATGGCATGTCTACCTCAGCGCTTCCTTTGTAAACTATTCAACATACTCAAACAAGCTTTGCTTATCTGGTTTATACTCAACGAAGAACGGCGTTAAGTGCTCTCTACCTTCTATACGAAATGCGCAATCACGCTGCATTTCTAATCATTTGCATATCTCCCCGACATATACCTTCATGCCTAGTTTCGTTACGATCCCCCAATTATTTCTTGGTGCGCTAATTTTTTTAATAAAATGGCAAAGTCTAGCTCTGTTAAAGTTGAATGCAGTCATATTCCATATTCTATCAAATAATTTGCAAGAGTCAAAAATGAAGAAGTTTTTATGGGATTAATAACTTTCTTTAGAAATATTTAAGATTCTTTTATAGTTGAAGGGAAAAAATTTACTGTCGTAAATTTACTCCAGACATATCTTAACGATATTATTTTTGGCGAGATTTATATTTGTTATAAATAAGGGATTAATATTTGCGGTACATTATTATTTAAACGTGGTTACTGCCGTGAATCCCAACAATTTGTTTACTGGAAGATAATATGAGCATATTTTTAGTAATAAAATGAACAAAAAATAATTCAGTAATGCAATTGCAAACGATATGGAAGACAAAAAAAGGCGATTTTAATGCAATAAAAACGTCAGCTTCTCCCTCTTAAGCGAAAACGATAGGCGGAAGCAGAGTAATGTTTTGTAGACACAATAAATTCGTCAGCTTTCTAAATGAAGACGGTGTCTGTAGACAAAATGAAGTTATGTATCAGCATTCTGAGCAAGGGCAGTTTTCTAAAACTGGGTAAAGATGTACGTAAGTACCCGTAATGAATGATAGTGTCCAAAGACAGGGTAAAGGTATACGGATACAATATAAACGTGAGCTTCCCAAGCGAGAACAGTTTCCAGGACAGGGTAATGCTATGAGACAGCCTCCTAAATGAGGGCGCTCTCCAAAGACAAGGTAATGCTATGAATCAGCATCCTAAATGTGTATGGTCTCCAAAGACAAGGTAAAGCTATGAGTCAGCATCCTAACTGAGGACGGTCTTTAAAGACAGGGTAAAGCTATGAGTCAGCATCCTAAATGAGTATGGTCTCCAAAGAAATGATAAAGCTTTGAGTTAACATACTAAATCAGGATGGTCTCCAAAGACGGGGTAAAGGTAAACGGATACAATAAAAGCGTGAGCTTCCTAAGCGATGACGTTTTCCTAAGAAAAAGTAAAGTTATATTATTATTATAAAACATCAGATTCTACCGTTTTTACTCAGAAAAGCTTTAATGATGTAATCGATTCGCTATTGTACATTATTAGTGAGTTTGAACTTGTTTTTAGTTATTTTCAGACAGTTTTAAATGGAAAAAAAAGTTTTTGATGTATATCTGTAGTGGTATATTTTATTATTTCATCAACATATTTTTATATAAAAGTAATTGAGCTATTGAAGGCTGCATATGCCGTTAACTTTATTTAATTAAAAAGGAACAAAGTATTTAAGTCCTCAACAATCAGAAGTTATTTCAATTCTTCAAGCTTTTAAGGTTCCACGGCATACTCGAAATAGTAATATACTAAAATCTAGTCTTCGCTCTTTTGGTCAATTTCTTTTTTTTAAGGTATTGAATTTCTTTTTTCGTACCTTAGTTAATATTTTACTGATTTCACCCAATGGGAAATGTGATAAATCTAGTAAAGACTCAACATCTTTTTCTTAAAAAAGTAATAAATCGCGTGGTCGAATTTTGTATGGTGAATTCCATCTCTGTCAGGTAGAATTCTTTTTTTAATGGTAGTAAATAGCTAATTTCTACAGTTTTATTTTTAATAATGATTTCCTATAATTTTTTATCACTTCCCGTAATGACGTCGTTTTTTTAGTATTTAATTCTTTTTTCATCCTCACTTTATTAATTTATTTATTTTTAATTTTGTACTGCTTTCGCTTATTTTAATATCTATTTCTACAATCATTTTGAAATTCTTCACATTCAATTTCCCTCTTCACTTTTCTGTGCCGTTTTACTGGGGAAATAAAGAGAATTTCTTTTTATTCCACTTTTTAAATCGTTTTAAATAGTTGTAATTCTAATGTTCTCAGTTCTTTCATCAAGTTTCAGTAATATTTTTTTTTATTCTTCATATTTCGTGAGGTGCGAGGCGGCCATCTTGAATAATATCTACATTCCGCCTGTAGCCTGTTTGGCGTGATTTTAATCACGCCTAGACTGTAGCAGAATACAAATATACTAGCGTAGAATTAGAAGAATTAAATATTGCACTTAAGAAAAACGTGTACACTTGAAATAAACGAAAGATCTAATAACTACTATATTTAGTAGTATGAACACAGTAGTTATGTTCAAAATTATGGCAAAAGTGTTTTACTTATGAAAACGCCATCCTTTGAATACGAATAAGTACGAATCTATATATTGTCTTGCAGTCCGTTTCGTTTCTTATTCCGCTAAGCTTCATAGTCTTTCGGGTACTTACGTATTAGATCATATTTTTGGTGATACTTCACTGCGTTCACTTTCGAAGAAAATAAGTTTCCAATCTTAATCATTTTTTACAACAGAATAAGAGAAGAATACAAAAGAATTAACCAATTAAAGTAATATTATCTTCGATCATTATTCTCCTTGAACATGTGCGAGAAAAGTTCAAACTGTAAAATATATTATAGCCACATTTTGTTTCAATTTCGATCATAGTTAGTGTTATTGGAATTCTTTTACGTATAGTAAATAGTCATTGGGTGTTCTTTAAAGCACTTTAACATTCCTTATCTTAAGCGGATTTCTATTGGTTTTTATAAGCGAGTGAAAAAAATTTTTCACATGAAACGAATAAAATTTTTTCATTAAATAACAATGTTGATCTAAAATGTTTGTGAAAAATTATGGTGCACTCGAGTTAAAAAAACGCACACTTAATCCTTTTTATCAACATGTAAAAATAACCTAAGAAGCAAGCGATAATGATGGAAGTTTACGCATATAACAACTAAAAGTTAGAAAAAAATACTAGCAGACGCAATAATTTTTGTCTTTTTAACTTACGCATGTGCATTAATTCTTAAAAGGCTGCAAAATTTTTTGAACCTGAAGAGAAATTTTTGAAACACACTTGTGCTGTTTTAACACAAAATCAAAATTCTCCAATTTCTGTCTTATCCGTATCAATTCAGGAACTAAATAAGAAATTCCGAAATCAAGTTGCCACAACATAACCACTAAATTTTTTTTTTTTGGAAAAAAAATCTTTTTCTAAATTATTCTACCCCATTTTTTCTAAAGAATATCATGAAACACAAATGAAGGTTTAATTAGGTTTGATTTCTGACATAGTGTATCCCCTGTAATGGCTCCCAACTTGCATATGCAAAGAATTAAAAGTTTTAAATTATACGCAAAAAAAAGAGGCTGTCCAGAATCGCATATTTATTAAACTTTTTACCGTGGTTCGTGTGACTCGCGCTGACAAGCAAGGATTTAGATATTTCATGTTTGTACAAACTTAATAGAGAACATGAATCTATTTTGCATTCACAACTTATAATTTTCCTTTCCATTTCTTAACTCGCGGAACCCCAAGGTTCCGCGGAACACGGTTTGAATACTACTGGCTTTACGCATTTCGCAGTTAATTCCCTGTCAAGCCTATTTCTATTAGAAGATTTTACAAAGTTAATTGAAGAAAACAATTTTCACACGAATATATGTACCCAAACATCGTTGAAAGAGCATACATATTAACTAGTTTTTTCATTGACATAAAATTATTAGGTAAAAATTCCCATATGTATTGTATAATATTTTCAATTTTTACTGTGGGATCAATAGTATCTGCAAGATTTTTTCAAGCAATATTTCTCCTTCTACTTCAGAAATCAAATCTTCAAATTTTGTTTTACACACTACGCTGCTTCGAAGTTCAACTAATTCCAATTCTAAATTATCGATACCTAGCCACAAAAATTCGGTTAACACCATTGTTTCAAATTCTACTTAGTATGGATATAAAATAAAGTGAAATGTATTTTCTAAACTGTTAAATTTATTGAATCTCTTTTTAAAATCTTGTTTTATTTTTAGAATAATCGTTACATGTTTTTTAATTGCATTTTCTTAAATGTCAACGGAGTTTTTAAAAATTATTGTGTTTTGAAAATGATCAATCCCCCCATATTTATCAAACCTTTCAGTTTGATATGGCTTGGAACTTATACGGCTTGTTTTTAATTTTTAACCGCCGATGTAGTACGGGCTACAATTAAAAATATTTATATTTCGAGTACAATAATTTGAGAAGAAATTTTGTATTAACATAGCTAATATACACATATATATACATACTACATATTACTTTTAAATACGTTTGAAATGTAAGTTCAACACTGTACTGACTGGGGCAAGCGCCTTAAATTTCGAAGCGAAAATTGCTATTATCGAGAATAAGAGACGTGTCCATGGCCCTCATTGGCATCTCACAAGGTGAAACAGTGAGACGATACATGTGCTATGGAAGTCTCTCTCTACAAACATAACTGAACATAATCTTACAAAAGTGCATTTCATTCGAAGAAAGTGCTTTAAATATGATTATTTGCATTGGTTTGTCGATTTTTTTGCAACAAACCAAATGTGAGTAAAATTATACACTTAATTTGATATTTTGTAAACACTTCTGCTTTATTTCAAATACTACACATCTTCATATGCATTTTTTGTCATTTTCGTAACTTTGGAACTATAATGATCAAACTAAAGGTTATAGACAGTCTTTAAATTGATTTTGTGTCAATACAGGGCTTGAAAAAATACAAGAATATAAATAATCCACACAAGTTAGAAAATCTAAATAAACCTGCATAAGCAAACAAATGGTTACCTAGCAATCGTGGGTCAGTTAAAAAGCTTGCGTGGGTCAGTGGCTGACCCACGGGTCATAGATTCGCCATCACTGGGCTAGACAAAACTTTTAATGTTTGTCTCAGGCTCAGAATCTGTTAGTTGTACATTGCTATTTGTTCCGAAATATCAAAATACTCAATTTTACTTAAACGTATTCAATAAAAAATTGCTTTTTTCCTGTGTTACCTAAAAATAGAGGAGCAAGCTATAATGTTGGAGAACGAGTCATAGTCTATAGCAGGGATAGGCAACCTATGGCACAATTCTCAGTGGCACTTTGCACTACTCAACAAATTTGTAAATTTTTGAATTGCTTCAAAAATGCTCTACTGTGTGGTTCGCTGAATCATATTGGTAGATTGATTTGACACGGTACATCAAATAGTAGCCGTTAAATAGTTGTTTCATGTCTATGGACCCATGGGTCCATAGACATGAAACAACTATTCAACGGCTACTTGCCCAAAATTCGAGTTGATGCTCAAAAAAAAAAGGTTTTTTCTTAACTGAAATTACTTACTAGAAGTTAATAAGTGATATAAAAAAATGCTAAAATGACTACTAAGAAGCAACCCAGGGACTATTGGTTGCTGAATAGCTATATATATATATGATGTGATGTTTGCGGAAAATAAAAATAAACTCATTTAAACTCTTAAAGAAGGCGTCAGTACCATAAAACAGTGGTCCATAACCCTTGGTCCGTGGATCAAAGGTTATCAGGCAACTTAAGGAGCATTAAATTTTTTCTATTATATTTACTGAGGTGTATTTTTCTCGTGTTTGTGCGACTTTCCATGGAAATCACTTTATATTTTATGTAAAATCATCTTGTAATTATTTTTTGGTGCAACTGAACTTTACTCTGAAGGTATGTTTAAATACATTTAAATTATATAAAACCAAACAATTTAAAATATAAATAATCAACGTCCCACCCTCAGCGGGCCGCCGTAAAATTATCAAACATTGACCGATCTGGAAGAGAAAACTGTTGGGAAGAACTGCTATACAATTTTTAGTCACGGATTCTTTTTTCCCTCAATGGGGCTGCAGATTAGTATTTTTACCATTTTGAGACCTAGTACATTCAACATTCACCAGGGGCTGATATCCCTTTTTAGTGCGGCCCCATATAGGCGATACCAATTGCCGCCAGTAATTCTGACACCAAGTTTGACGATGTGAACTTGTTCTAGGAATTTAATTTGCCAAAAGCAAAATTAAATTCCAGATTCTGGGGATGTAAAAGAATTCTGAAAGAACTTTCAACTAAATACAAAAATGCTAAACGTTATGAAATTGAACTGTACATCCACCTACCTGAAACTTTCCAGAAAAAACAGAAAATTATTTTTAAAAAAAGGTAATGTAGTAAAAAATTTTGATTTTTTTTCCAAATGCCAACATATTGACACTTGTAATGAGTGAGAAATAGGATGGTTTCTATCAG
This sequence comes from Trichonephila clavata, assembly GCA_019973975.1. Classification (NCBI taxonomy): domain Eukaryota; kingdom Metazoa; phylum Arthropoda; class Arachnida; order Araneae; family Nephilidae; genus Trichonephila; species Trichonephila clavata. The sequence goes on along the minus strand of BMAO01035461.1, from coordinate 8,918 downwards.
CTTGGAACTTCTGAAGGAATTTTAATACAAGAATATGCGAAATCACAATTTAACAATAATTTTTTTAATGACAGTCTCATTATTTTGTCAGAATAACATTTGCATTTTTAGGAATATATAAGCCATTGATATAATTTCCTTATTATGACCTTTCTTCATACTTTGCCTAAATAGCTTTAGGCATTCTATACAATGCCTAGGCAAAGTATGTAATAAATCTCATATTTCATACTTTGCATAAAAACATCCGGCATTCTATAGAATGCCGGCATTTCATACTTTGCCGGTAACATATATATAATTCTTAAATAATTTACTAAAATGTCTCATCTATGAATTTTTGAAAAATGTGATGTCTGTTTATCTTGGAGAAAATTCTGCTAGTTAGAACATTTATTTTTATAAATGCACAAATCTGTTCTCTGTATGTAAATGTAAAAAAACATTAAAATTATTATTTTTTATTTATAAGCAGAATAACAGCATTTTTGGTATTTTAATGATAAAATATTGCAAGGTGTATTTTTAATGTGAAGATTGTTTCATATTTTCCTTCATAAACAAGCTGCTTTCAATACTTAAAAAGGTATTCTACATTTATTACTTTGATGTAAATTATTTCATCCTGCCTGTACAAACTATACAGCATAACTATAGAAAGTTATTTTTATTAAAACTACAACACATTTTAGTTTAAACATCAAAGTATTTCATCACTATTATTTTTAGGGGAAAAAATGAAAGGAGTTGAACTGAACATCTTTGGATTTCTTGTTGTAACAGTAGATAAGTCAGCAAGAAATCTATATTTCTGTGAAGTTTTTTGTTTGCTAAAGTTGTTGCTTGTTTAATTAAACTATAATAATTTTTTAGATTTATGTTGATTTAAAATAATTATATACAAGGGCTGTTCAATAAGTAATAAGACTAAAATTATGAGAAAAAAACAGAATACCTTTAATTATCATCATCATTTACATGGTGTTTTTCAAAATAACTTCCGTGACCCATAATGCATTTATCCCAATGTTCTGTTCACTTCTTAAAAACATGTAAAAGTCCATTTTATGAGAGCTTTTTCAAAGCTGCCTCCACAGTCTTTACACATGCTTTGTTGCTTGGAAAATGTTACCTCGTAATGGTTTCTTAAGTTGAGGAAACTGCCAGAAAACGCAAGGAGCGAGACCAGGACTGTATGGAGGGTGTGGTAAAATCTCTACGTTTTTCTGCTGTAAAACATCCAGTACACAACAAGCAATAGGAAGCCCTTTTGCATGGTAAAAAGGGAGCCAATGGATGCTTCCTTTTTATGTGCTGACCATTGTTCGAGTCATTTATAGTAGTGCCAGCGTGTTGATACACAAATCTTTCATAATAAAAAAAATTATGGCCATAACTTTACCACACAGACGATTTCACGGCTTTTGCTTTCTTGGAAGTAAGTGAAGATGAACACTTCCATTCACTGCTTTGTTGTTTTATGGTTGGGTCATAGTGATACAATCAAGTTTCGTCTGCTGAGATGATGCCTTTTAAGAAATTGTCATCTTCTTGTTCCAGTCTTACTTTCCATTCAGTGCAGACAAATACTCAATGCTGCATTTGCTCAGATGTCAACAATTTCAGAATCCATCGCACACAAACACGCTTCAGTTGCAAGTGTTCTACCATGATTGAGTGAACGTTTCCAACAGAACACTTCCCCTACAGCTGACGTACTATAATTCTGCGATATTCCTTGATGATAATAGCAGCCTTGTTAATCATTGTCTCTGTGATGGACATTGAAGGTCGTCCCACACGTTCAATATCTTCCACATTTTGCCTGCTTCCCTTAAAGACTCGACACTACTTCATAGTTGAAAGCTTCAAGTGTCATATTAAAAGTCTGATGCTGATTTTTGCAGATGAAAACAAAATTTAATCTCATAACATTGTTCCAATGACACTTCCATTTAGACAACTGGTCAAGTCTGGTAGACTCCCACAAACAAGCTTCAGTTCAATCACGTCATACTCAGGAACATGTGTCTGTACACGCAATCTATTGGTAGCTTTTGTTAATACAGACAAGCTTTTTTTATGTCGCAGAAATTAACATTCCGATGAGTGGTTTTGCAGTAGTAAAATTAGACTTATTACTTATTGAACAGTTTATGTATATATCTTCACAGAAATGTCACACTGTGAAAACGTTATAGACAATTAAGTCGGCAAAAGAAGATAAGCCACGATATAAGTTGAAAGAGGTTTTTGATTATACCATAAATTGGTGCATTACCTAATAATCAATTAGAAAACTTACTAAAAAGCAGATTATTAGCCATAATTTCATCAAATTATACAAACTAGTGTCCATAAATTAGGGATAGTGCCAGCTCTGACAAATAAAGGTTCAGAAACAATTATTCTTAAAGCCCATTTATTAAATAAAAAAAGATCATGCATGTAAGACACAATTCATAAAAACTATCATTTTTGCTACCTGGAGCATAAATAAAAAATACTCTCTTTGCAAAAACTTAATGTTGTATGGTTAGTATGATGGTTAATTCATTCTACCCCACTCATGCAATGAAATACAATCCGTACAATGCCTATGCATGCTGAGTATCAAATTATCCAGCTGATCCTGAGGAAGATTACTTCACTCAAAAAGCAATGCTGTCTAAAGTTCCAGTACACATGTAGGAGGTGGTTACAAGCTGCAACTCATCTGTTAAGCATGTCTCACTCATGTCCTATCAAATTCAAGTCAGGTAAGAATGCTGGCCATTCCATATGGGGGGACATTCTCAGATTTGAAGGCATTCATTTACAATTTTTGCTTGGTGAAAATTGGTGTTGTAATCCATAAACACAAATTCTGCACTCATGGCACTCCTAAAAAAATATATGTGATGTTTCAGAATGATGCCCCGATGAATTTGACCTGTCATGGTTCCGATTTGAACATTCAGATCCGTTCTGGAGCCCAGTAAAATTCTCCCATAACAGCATAACAGTGTCATTCAATGGTGTTGTCTTGGTGGTAACAGATACCTGGAGTTCTCAATATGAAAGTTCAGGGTGAATCAGACTGCAAGCTAAACCTGGATTCATCAAGAAATACCACACAAATCCATTGTAACAATGTTCACATTGTATGCTCTCTACTCCAGGCTGACCACTGGCGGCAGTGAGTTGTCATGAGCGGAACACATTTGAGAGGCCTGCAAGCATTTAGACAATTGATTGGCAACCTTTTAGCTGTGGCGTGCCAAACCAATCTTCCAATATGATTCAGCGTGCCACATATTTTTGAAACTATTCGATTCCCGCCAAAATGCATGCAAAATTAGGGAATAGAGGTACATAATTTAGATTTACAGTTTTATTACATACTGATTTTGCATCATTTAAAGATATTCTTTTCATAAAAATAAAAAGCACAAAATATAACTATTTCTTTAACAAAAATAAAAATTGCACATATATCATGTATTTTTAAACATTTATTAAAATAAAAAACAGACAACGTAAAATATAAGTACATCCTTTCATTACAGTTAAGTAAAAACATAAATAAAAAATTTTATGTGAACCTAGTGATTGCACCATATAACTTTCATATTGCATCACCAGGTATATAATGTGTGACTTTTTATTTGACACCAATCTGAGCATTTGGTTGTTAAACAAATTCGATATATTTATCATAAAAGGAAATATTTTTTATTTCAATACGTAGAACCAAAAGCGGAAAGCAGAGTCAAACAATTAAATCTCCCCAGTCAAACAATTAAATAATTTCCAAAGTATTTGTAAATTTATCTTTAGAGTTATTTTTCAGATTTTTTCGAAATTACATAAATAACCATGATTCTCAAGATATTTGTCAAATAAGGTCCATTAAAATTTATCAACTTTCATTCACTCAAAAATTGACAAATTTGTAGATTGAAACAGAGTACCACTGAAAATTATACTGCGTGGCATGTGTGTCATAGGTTACTGACCTCTGATATAGACCAATATGCCCCAAATTTATAAAAATGGTTTGTCTTGAAACTGTCATACTCATAACTGCACATAGGTAACAAAACAGGTCAAATGCGATGCTCTGTCTGCTTTTTTTTTTGGTAGTTACTGACAAATATAGGTCTTCATTTGGTGTTCTAACTCAAGGGGCAATCTGTAATGTAATCTCAACTGACATTTCTGTCATCTTGCAATTGTTGCCAAAGTCTATAAATGACGCTTTGTGCAATTCCAAACTCCTCAGATACCTCTATTTGAAGAGGCCAATAATTTACCACATAAAAAATCATTGACATTCGTCCTCTGAATTATGGCACTGAGCAGCTTACAGAAAATGCTTGAGAACAATTTTACTTCTTTGCCACCATTCCTTATATACCCCTTACATTCTCGTCATTGTGACATACTATCAGCAACATCTGGTAGCTTCTGCGATTGCATATTTTCCTTGGAGATATCTGTGATAATTCTGCTGATAAAATTTTTGTTCTAGAGTTTGATTTCCGTGTCTTACTTTATGGACATCAGTATAGTATTAAAATATTTAAATTTATTTTCATAGTTAGTTCTAAACATTTGCAAACCAATATATTTATGTCAACAAACTAATGTCAGTTGTAATGCTACTTACATATTATTTTGTCAACCATTTTCACCAAATGGTGTGACTTAAATAATGTGCCAAATAATACTTTTGAAAACCATGGAAAAACAGTGTTTTTAGATATTATAGAATACGTTTATTATACAAAAAACTGTGTACTTGAAAAATTTTGAAAAATAATACTTTGGAAAACTATGAAAAACATTTTTTTAGAAATTATAGAATATACAAAAACTTGTCACTTGAAAAATTTTTTTGAAATGTGGCTGTTTTAAATTATTCCAGAGTTCAAAACATTTTTCCATAGCAAGCTTCTGTTCCTCTTGTGTTTCTAAAAATAGATTTGAAAATATGACATTTAGAAACAAAATCATTCCTATCAAAGCAATATTAAGAATTAACAAAAGTAAAATGAAACTTTTTTTTGTTATGCTTAAAAAAACAAATACATACCACTGCTATGTTGTATAACAGCAAATAATTCTTGAAGTTTGTTTTTAAATGTAAGCAATTCTTCTTTAACATATTTTTGTTCTTCCAATCTGGATTTCCAAAAAGATCTGTGAATTCGTTCCTGAAATAAAATAAAACATGCAGAGTTCTAAAGCAGAAATATATATTATAAAAATGTGCAAATAATGATAATACAGCAAAATACTGTTAAGTTGAAATACCAGTTAACAAGAAATAATACAACAGTCCCGAAACTACTATACATCTACATACATTTTTTCCCCTCTTCTATTAACATAAAACAAAAATTGCTTAACACAAAAAGATTTCCCTTTCTGGGGATGAATACAATATCAAATCACCACCTGCGCAGGTAAGATTTGAGAGGGGTGTGAAATGAAAAAGAGGTGGTTTCACACACTTCGTAGAAAAGCGGCAAACTTGGCTTTGGAATACCGTCAGAACGGCCTGTGACACGAGCTAATTTTGTTTATCTAAGCAACTTTCACCATCCACCCCAACAACGCTGCACAAACACATCTCATCAGTTGGCTTTGGGCGAGTGAGTGAATATTAACATCGCACTGTTCAGCTACACAAGGGCTTTTGGTGATGGACCTCGTAATTTTGAACCATGGTCAAGTGACGAGGACAACACCTGAGCTGGCACCCCCTCTCCTAACTACCACACTACACCAACAGGAGGACATTTGAGCTCTCGACAGATTGAATGTGCATTGCTCCCCTACACAACGAGTCTTTAGTGGTACTGGGCTCAAAACTCATGACATGCCTGCCATGAACCGATACCTTGACCACTTGGCTACCGCAGCCATTCAGTTAGCTTTGGAATTCGGTTACAGGTACATAGAAGTGCGAGTAAAAATCAGTGAGTTTGGTTTGGTTTGCAGTTTTTTTTCTCCAATTTTAGAAAAAAATGTTACGACACAATGCAGAGAGCTCAGGGGAAGCAAATGGCTATTTGCTTAAAAATAAAGAAGGAGCTTCTTAAGGCAAGTTATCAAAAACAGAAGATGAAAACAGAAATATGTAAAGATTTTGGTATTGCTAAATTTTGTATAAAATTTTATTATGTTCTTTGTGAATGTTTTTGTTTCATTGATTATGCATATATACACACATATCTATGTAAATAAAATTTACTCTAATAAACTTAATTTTTTTTTGCAATATCCTTTAACATGAAATTTTTTTAATGCAAAAAGATATTTCAATCCCCTCATTTTCTTGTTAAATAATTTTCACTGTACCTTCAAAGTTCAAAAACATGTACTTGACATGTAAATGAATAAGCTTAACATACATTTATGATACATTGCACACCTACACAATAAGAAATAGTCCAATATTTATTTTATATTACATCCATCATATGAATGTAATTTTTAATTGTATAAAACTGTATAGGACTTTTCCTTTAAAAGACATAATCAGTATAATAAAATTTCTGTAATATTAAAACATCTACAAACATTATATTTACTTCTATGTACTCATTTATATTCTATTACCTTTCATATTATTTTATAAATTAGATAATTTTAATAGATGGTAAAAAAGAATTTTAAATCACCTAAGTCAATTGTTCAGAATAATTTTAAATTCATTAATAGAAACAGTGGTTCTTTTTTTCTTTTTCCTTTTTGCAGTTAATTAAATTAAAAAAATACTTTTTTGTGGTTAATGAAATACAAATATTCATATAAAACAATAACATCATCAAAAACTCCCTGAAAAATGCATTTTTTAATAAATACAAATTCCAAAAAAAAACAAAACAAAACGCATGTCAGTTGCATTTAATAAAAAGTTTTTTTAAAAATTGGCAATTATTTTTAGACAGAAATTTGTTTCTTTTTTTTTTAAATCTCTGAAAAGAACCTTTTTTTCATTTTAGTATAACTTAGATCATTAAGAATTCTACTGTGAATTTTACTACTTAGGAATTTTGTGAGAATTCAAACATGTTTTTCTAGAGAAAATTATATGCAAATAATGTAAATGATATAAGAAATTAAAGAATTTTTAAATTTAATAATCATGCCCTTTTAATTAGTTGTTATGAAAAAAAGGTAATTTACCACAATAATTCTCTCTTTGATTTGTTCTATCTCTTCATCAAGTTCTTTTCTTGTTCTTTAGTAGAAGGGTTAGTGAGATGTATTTCATCTTCAGGTAACACAACATGATTTGGTATCAAGAAGACATTTTCATCAATATAAAACTAATTAAGAAATATTCTGATTATTTAACTGAATATACAAAATATAAAAACTTGTTTTTATAAATTACTGGAACATTGATTACTGAATTTTATACAGTAAACCAGATGTTTTTACAAGTGTTTGAAATATAAAACATTTTTTGACTTTCATTTTTTGACAAACTTCAAATAATATTTAAAATTCACAATTAGACCTTTGCTAAATGAAAGTGCAAAGTTTTTATTGCAATTTATAGAAATTGCAGATAAATATTTGGAAAAAGAAATGCATCATCAGATATGTTTTATTTATAAAATGAAGTCAAAAATAATTACAAAAAGAATTTAATTCAAAGCAATAACAATCTTCAGTACAATCTTAACTTTTACCAATAGTAGTCTAGCATTATAATCATCTTGATGTATTGATTTGATGCAGACATTAATAAAATTCAAAATGCCAAATAACTTGAAAGTAAATACAATATTTTAATAGTGTTTTGAATTTTCTATCAAAATAATGCTTTGTTATTTTTATATTAATTATCATGATTCAGAACATGGGTGTCTAAACTATGATTACTTATGGGCTGCATTGCAAAAATAATTTTTTTTTCTGGGCTGCACATACATTTTTTTTAACAAGTTGAAATAAAAATTAGACATGAATACGTACACACAATTAAATTAAATTTGTAAAAGTTTCGTTTCATTTAGTTTGGATTTCATAAAGATGAAGAAAAATCAAGTTAATGAGATGATTGAGTTTATGTTGAAGAAGCAAATCGATATCGGGTTCAATAGACAAAGTTGCAATTCTTAATGCATTTTCAAAATGTTAGTCAGTGATCTTAGTCCTATTTTTGTTTTTTATATGCTTCATTCTTGGAAAATAACTGTCCACAAATATAAGTACTGCCAAAAGCTGAAGACATTAATAAAGCATGAGTGTGAAAATAAGGATATTTATCATGGAGTAGGTAATCTTTATAAAACTCCAGTATAGAAACATTCCCAAATTTATCTTTCAGTTGAATGTCACTTTGCAGGTCAATACATTCCATTTGTAGGTAATTTATTTATTTCTAGAAAAAACGGAGTAGAAAACATATTGAAATTCTCTTCGTTTTTTTTTTTTTTTAATCTTCAAATTTTCTTTAAAACTCATCAATTAAATCGTAAATTAATGCAGCATGTTTTGTGCATACATTTATTTTTTTTAATAAAAATGTGTAAATTGAAATATTTTTCATAATTTGCGTTTGGGCCGCATGTGGCCCGTGGGCTGCACTTTAGACAAGCATAATTTAGAATATTCAAATTTTAGGTTATTGATCAACATGATATAATGTATACTAAAATGAATTTTGTATTACTTTAAATATTTGAATTGCTTTGCATATATTTTCATTTTCTTATCAATTAAGTAACATACACACATTAAAGAGAATTCATTATTATACTCATAATATAAAATTTTATTGTATAAAAAAAAACGTTTTACCTCCTAGTACACAGAACAATCATTTTATTACTACCCACTGGAAGTTTTCTAAATTTTCTAAAATATTTCGAATGGTAAATCAAGTAAGCTGAATAGGAAGGAATTTACACCCT